>JAVQKC010028234.1:0-25005 GCA_036025475.1 Philypnodon macrostomus | reverse complement strand
AGTTCGGCGTCTTTATGGTATGCACCTGTGTGCAAATGTTGAAAATGATCCGGCAATTCGTTTTTGAGTTATCGCGTTCACAGCTAGGATCTGCGGACGCGGGCGCGGGCGCGGACGCGGACCGACGTGATTCCATAATATCGGCGACACGCTGTTTTCGCCGATATAATTACCAATGTTTATTTTCAAAGGTCATAAACTATTAACACACTATGGGAGACCTCTTACTTGTAATACTGTTTCTGAATTGCACTCATCTCCACACGAAGAATCTGCTCCACTTTGGCAGGAAGAGACTTCTCCACATCCTTCTTGACTCTGCGTAGCAGAAAGGGCTCCAGCTCTTTGTGTAGACTGGTGTATCCTGAATCTCTGCCTTTACCATGTTCCTCTTCAAACATCTCCCATGAGTGAAATCTGAAAGGAACAAAAACATACATATCATGTTATCTGTTCTTGTGAACTGATCAAGTAATAATAACTAAAATGGTGAATTGTCAAAAACTAAACACTAATACTGTGTCTCGTCTAATGACTTACTTTTCTGGCATAATGAAATGCAGCAGGGACCAGAGCTCTTTGAGGGAGTTCTGCAGAGGGGTTCCTGTGATGAGCAGCCTGTGATTGGACTTGAAATCAATCATTGTTTTGTACAGAAGCGAGTCATCATTCTTCAGTCGGTGGGCTTCATCCACTCCAATAAAAGCCCAGCCAACTCCACCTAGAAATGACTGGAGAACCAGGTGAAATTTGGTTTAGATCAAGTAATGTCAGTTTCACAGATTATCAAAAACATTATTGTGGCTGACCTTATCTTTAAGGAGGATCTCATATGTTGTGAGAAGGATGTTCAATTTCAATCTCTTGGTATGGACATGCATCCATTCATGTGTTCGGATCTATAAAAACAGCAGTGTATACATTACATAAGAGGAGTGACTCCACAGTGAAATGTCACAGTCTTCTGTGCACACAGACTCCTATCCACACAGTCCTGTTTTCACTGCATGCGGCCTTGCTCTGGCACAGAATGAACTCCGCAGCAATAATGCAGCCGTTGTAGGTAATGAGTGTCTCAACAGGGCTGTACCTGGCGCCAAATTCGTTAAAAATACGTAAAATAAGTTTATTTTTCAGAGAAAGCAACTTGGATCAAGGGGGAACGGAGCGGGGCTAAACTCTTTTATTAATGAATTTTATAATTATTTGTAATAATTAAGTAATAAGTATTAGTATTAAGTAATTAGCAACAGTATTAAATCTCGTGGGCCATGGAATTTTTTTTTTCTCGTCAGATTTTTATTGCGGCGCGAGATCTCGTTACATCCCTAATAAATAAAGAACTGATATAGGAATTAACCAAATGAAATACCATATTTCTGCTGTTGATGTCTCCCAGATAGACAACAATATTCATTTGAGGAGCCCAGAGTTGAACTTCTCTCTGCCAAGAGGTTAACGTGGACAAAGGAACCACAAGCAAAAAGGGCCCATAGAGCTGGTGCTCGTGGAACAAGTAGTTAAGAAAACAGATGGTCTGGATAGTCTTTCCCAGGCCCATCTCATCCGCAAGAATGCAGCTGTTGCCTCTACAAATTAACACATAACAAAAGAAAAGAAAAATATTTGAAAAATATAAATGCTGTGATGATGTACAGACATCAATGTTAGAAAGTTATGTCTGTCTCCAAATGTTCAATAACGTTGAACACATCAAATAGGTATAAAAATGTAAAGCTCCCGTACTTGCACCAAGAGTGTGCCATCCAGTTCAAACCATCCAGCTGGTAGTCTCGAAGCTCTAGTCCGTCAGCTCCTATGTATGATGGCTGCTTCTTCATAGGCATAAATCTAGGCCTCTGTTTCAGCACCTTTGTAATTAGAAAAATATTAACTTGAAGTTACTTTAAAAAATATTGCATGCAAGGACGTGTATCTCAGTAGTGTGGATTTTACCTTACAATCTCTAGACGGAATGGTTTTGGATTGGTTCCTACTCATGTAGTTGTCAATGCATTTCTGAAATTTTTTGCCAATAAGAGCACCATCTTCCCAGCTACACTCAGAGTATGGCAAACCCTGCCACTTGCACAGGTAATCTGGGTAACCAGCTGCTGATTTCTGGTTTGAATGCCCTGCTCAAAATAATGCAATGTTAATTATAGAAAAACTTAATTCGTTTGCCTTTTTAATTGCAGAAATAGGATAACCCACCTATGATTCTTTCTACAAGTTGGTACTGAGAGTGCAGGTCATCCATCAGTTCTTCTTGGCAGTTAAAATACTCTATATCTTCAGGTGAAGCAGACTTGAGCCTGAAAACAATTAGAATACATTGTAATCAAATATTTGAAATGTGTGTGTTTCTCTCATAGTGATATTAAAATTACATATTAAAGATGTAGTATAGAATTTTCATACCATTTCTTCTTTTCTTGTTCTTTCTTCTTAAAATTGTCTAACTTCTTCATTCCTTTGACATTTTGCATTTTTAATGTCTCCTCTGTCTCCCAGGTGTTGTGGATATGGGCCCAGTTTTTCCACTTCATCAAATATTGGACTTCACCAGCCTCTTTGTTAGCATTAAAATTGGCATTTGGGTCTCCCTCTGCTTCTACAGTGTATACTGTTGTGGGGCTTCCTGTCGCTGTTGGAAAAGTAAGAGATAGGAGTATGTATGTATATATATATATACATATACACACACACACACACACACACACACACACACACATACATGTATATATATATATCTAAACCACAAATTAAATTCACAATGCCACTTACCTCCTTTCCGTCCTATTCTGCAGTCCATTACCCTCTCCAGCGTTTCAAACTCATCTTCCTCTGGTTGTGGGACGTCTTCACCCAGGACCTCCACCAAGTCATCAGAGTCTGTCTTTAGCTCATCATCCTCCTTGTAGCTGATGTTAACTGTGGCCTGTCGCCGTAGCCCCGCAGACATTGCCTTTTTGTAGTTATCTTCTTCATCTTCAGAAGATGTTGATTTTTTAGGTTTCTTTTTCTGAGTGCTGCTTTTCTTACCATTACGAAAATTGGCCCTGTAATACAGACAGAAAAGCAGTTACTTGTGTGCAACGTCCGTTGGATTGTCACTGTGTACAATCTCTAGGACAACTTACTTAGTTGGAGGTTTTCTGCTTTTTGTTTTGTTACTGGGCTCATAGTCTGATGCAGTCTCATCACTGTTATTTTCTGCTGATGAGTCTGATCCTGAACCACTTCCAGACCCTGAGCCTGATTCGGAGTCGGATGAGCCGGAGTTTCTTCTTGTTTTAGATCCACTGGACGAGTCGGACTCATCACTACTCGATGAATCCTACAAAAAGATTAAAGACAACAGCAATGATTTTTTTTTTTAAATACATAATATTTCAAGCTCTTTATTTATTGGGTTTGGTTATAAACAAACCTCATCAGATTCACTGTTTGAGGAGCTTTGCCTCTGCTGCTGCTGCTGCTGTTGTTGCTGTTGCTTCCTAAGCATAGCAGACCTCTGCACTGCCAGGATACTTGGGTTGGACTTCCAGAACTATAACCCAAAATAATATATCTTAGATGATGATTGTATTTACCTTTTGTGGGTGCAGTTTAAAAAAAACAACTATGCACACATACAATTACAAAACAAACAACATATACCTCAGCTCCATCAATGTTAGACTTATTTGGTGGTTCAATCTTCTCTTTTGATTTTTCTGTATCAGAGTCTGACTGACTGCCAGAATCTGAGCCACTTCCTGAGTCACTGCTCCCTGATTGGCTGCTGCTGCTTGAGGAGCTTGAACTGGAGCCTGAGCCCGACCCAGAGCCTGATCCAGAACCGGATTCATCATCTGAATTACTGTCAAATGTAAACGTTTTGGGATTATATTTACACAGCACTTGTTGAAGATTTACTAGTGAAAACCAAAATATGGCATACATTACATACATTACAAGTACATTATGAGACTGACAACAAAACATATTTTACAATGAAAGTGGTAAAATATTGCAATAGGTGTTTTGTACCAACTCAATCATACATTTTCCTTATCTTTTTCTTGTCAACAATAGTGTCAAAATAAGCAAACGGTTTACCTTGATTCTCCACTGCTATTGCTGACACTTTCATCCTCGCTGCGCCCAGCCATGCTGACCTCCAAAACCTAGACTCCCCCCCCAGATCTATGTGGTTAACCTGTTCAAGATAACACAAAATATAATCAACTAAAATTAAACTGTTACAAAACTTGTCCAAACTTGAACAAAACTCAACTCAAAACAACGTAAAGAGAAGGCACTCTACAGGAAAAAGAAGTTTCAATAAAGCTGTTATTTTTACATTTAAATTACACGTACTCAAATGTTCCGTTAAAATATGTTAAGTGAAAGTAAGACAACATTGTCCCTGACGTTTGTGGTGCTGTGGCTAACCTAACAAGTTAGCCGTTTGCTCTCTGACTCAAAGGCCTATTAGGCCCGTGTGACAATATTGTAGACTCAGAGAAAGACAATAGATGTGAGACCACTTTAAATGTATGTAGTTGTCAGACAGACCCGGCATATTGGGGTATTTTCGTGTCAGCCGTTTAATGATTGGTTACAAGCAGAGTCAGTTTGAGTATTAGCAATGCTAGCTAGCCGTTAGCTCAGTGCTAACTAGCATAGAGTTCAAGCGACGCCAGCATTATTATTGGCGGGGTAAGTGTGAGAGATACATGCATACAGACTCAACAAATCAGGCCTCTTATAGAAAAACAAAGACGAATAATTAACAACAGATAACGCGACGTGCCTGCACACGGTTCAGAACAATGACTGGTTTATAAGTTTGAACTAAATATTGGTTTTATTCAGCGCTAGCACTTCTGTTCGGTTAGCGCTCTAATTTTAATTTTAAAAGAAAGACCCATGGAAATACTACGACCAATAAAGTGTTACATCAAGAGACATCATTGATTCAGTGAAAACGGGCGTTAAATAGAGTAGCATATGTTCAAGCATGGGATGTGGGAAAACATAAACACGAGAAGAGTTGTGCTAGCAGCGTTTGTACGGTTGTCAAGGAAAGTAACGCAGGCTAACACCGTGGAGCACGCGGCTAGCATAGAGGCTAACAAAATGACAAAACTTTGCACTAGTTCACTTTGCCAGGTGCAGGGAATTTATTCTGTTGATCAACTGTCGAAATACAACAAAATAGTCATTTGTAATTGTATTTACGAACACCTAATCGTAGAATAGTGGCACCTTACGCAATATTCAATATTTCACCCTCATACCGAACTGAGCTAACCTAAGTTCACCCTCTTCCATCTTGTTTTCATTCGCCGCTCACTTCTCGCGGCTTTTACGCCAATCAACATAGTGCTACTTTTTAACCAAATAAAGCAGACAATAGTCACCATGCAAGTTTCAGCACCGTGTATCAACTGTTACCTGAGAAACCTTGATGGGGTGGTAATTTTATTCTTCTTCCCACTTCAGATATGCCTCTTTTATCAGCAGCACAGCTCAGGCTACGCTGCTAGCTCCCAATAAGGGAGATCAGCCACAAACCACCCACCGGTAGGAACAGGTATAGTGTTGTTTTCGCTCAATTTAAGAAAAGTATAGTCCACTTTTCCTTTCGTATTCCACGAATTACAATATCGTCGCTCAACGGTGATAGTAGAAAGCTTGCATTTCATTCCAGTGTCTTCCGACACCCGGCCTCCGCCATGACGCCGTAGGTTCGCTTCAACAGGAAACCCCGCACAGTGACGTAAGGACGGCACAGCGCAACAAACACCAACATCTGGCACGGGAGCGCAGGAGCGTTTCTTTACCAAACCAGCAGCATCTTCACCAAACCAACAGCATCTTCACCAAAAGGCAACCGAGAGGACGCGGTACAGACTGTCGAGACATGTCAGAGTTTCTTTTCACAAGAGCCATACTGTGTACTGGGGGCAAGGCAAATAGTTTCTGCGCTTTAGTTCCTCCCTGTAAGTTAAATGGGGCTCATCATGAACCAAAGGCTTTGGTTGTGGGCTCTGGTTGTGGCTATAGGACTTGTTTGTATGGACGTACGATTTAGCCTATATTTATTGCTCATGATTTTAGTCTTCTTTGCTAGACATGGCCTATTACATACAAAGATAGCCTATTGTTTACAAATGTCCCTAAATACAAAAACACTGAAGGCTCTCTGCATGTGCGAAATTAACTCAAAAGGGTTCAAAGTCATATAGGCTAATGTTGTAGGATATGCGTGGGACCACATCCGGATATTTACATCCCGCTCATAATGCTGATTTTTGATATTTCCTGAACGCGTATATCATTGGTTAGATGAAGGAGCTCGTTTCAGACTGAGCCAATGGGAAGTGGTCCAGGGATGCTGCAGCTCAGGAACGGAAGCACACATTCTTCTGCATCACTAAACACAAAGCAATTCAAAACACGTCCAAAGGATGCCTGCATAGATGAGCAGTTCTGATCCAAACAAAAACTCTGAGAGGAAAGACTCGTCCCATCCATGGGTTAAATCTGTGGACCTGACACGGAGCTCAGACCGAAGAGGTATCATTCAAGGTGAGTGTAGCGCGTTTAGCTTGAACTATGTTGCTGAAAATTGAAAGCATCATAGGCCAGAATAGCTATATTAGGCTATTATTGAAATTGCATACCCATTCAAAACGCACACTCCTGATTAAAACTGAATAACCATTATGAAAAGCTAACATTCTAAACTTTTTATTTTATATTACTACTCACTAATAGTCAGAGACAGACATTCCAATATGATCACAGACTTTTTGTATCCAGGTTATGATGGCCTATAGCAGTATGCAGTTTGTTTCTATCAATGGCAAAATTGATTATATCTGAACATTTGATTGAACAAAATCTGATTATTAAGATTTTTATTAAGTAAAAACTGGTAACTGAAAAAAAAATCTTAACATATTTTATTTAAACTTTATGCTCATAAATAATCTGATTGTCCAAAAGTAAAGATGAGACTGTCTCAACCTAAAGCAGGCTAAGAAACTTGAATAAACTAGAAAGAACTCGGAGAGAGCAGACCTCCGCCAAGGCAGCTCATTTCCCCTACACACTCTTAAAACAAGCAGTTCTTAATAGAAGCTTCTGGAGGACTGGACACCCCTCCAGTGTGTTTATTAATGACCTCAATTCAAAACTAGGCCTGTGCTGTCAGGTGTATATCGGCGAAACGGCCCCATATGATTTCTTAGGGTTTTAATATTGTTAACAAGCAATTAAGAGGCCCCGCCCCCAAACCATGACAAACATGGGAAGGGTCTATTTATTTTTTTTATTTGTCTGGATGTTTGTGAAGAATGTTTTTGCCAAATTCTGTAAAATTCCCTAAAACAAAATTTTATAGAGGGCGCTATAGAGGTATGTGCAAGTTAGAGGCTGTCAAATATACCTGACTTCACCATTTCAATTAAAAATGGCCGACTTTCTGTTTGTTGTAGGGTGGGGTCATAATAATATTTTATGTTGGGTACCCTGTGGAGAATCACTGTTTCATTGCTCTCTGCCAAAGTAAGTGTGTCCAGGGTCCCATAGGGGTCATAAACATGGGGGCGCTATAGAGGCATTCTTTATTTGACCTCTGTAATTTGCCTATGTACATTAAATAACTGTGAGCCAATAATTCTGCTGAACATAAACAAAAACACATGAATTTTGCCAAAGTGCGTCAGGGCATCAATTAGTTAATTGTCATTAATCGTAGACGTACCAAACTCAATCCAATTCAGCGTCTTTATGATATGTACCTGTGTGCAAAAATTGAAAATGATCCAGCAATTTGTTTGAGTTATCGAGTTCACACGGATCTGTGGACACGGGCGCGGACCAACATGATTCCATAATATTGTCGTTTTGCCGATATAATTACAAAGATTATTTATGGGGCGTTGGAACTTTGGGACTCAATGCAGCTCCCTACTTTTGCCTAATGATAGCACCACCTCTCTAATCACGCACATGGGGAACTTGTGACTTTGTACAATAATTTAATTCTGTAGCTACAGGGGAGCAATCACATTTGCCACTGAAAGATATTTTAAACTCTTGTTAGGTGAGAGGAACAATGTGGTTCTTTGGTCAGTTTTCCCAGTCAAGTTTGGATACATCTCTAAATCTCTAAAACAATGGCAATCTTATCAGTGAACTGAGGCGCGTTGCACATTGTAATTGCAGAAAACACATTTATTCATGACCCGCATATTTAACAAATAGCCTACAAAACATTAAATTCACAAGCTTTCTATGGGCCTTCCGCAGGGTAGCCTAGCCTGGCTGCGACCAACTATTTTACTATTCTATAAAAAGATGTTAGTCTGGTCTCTTATTGATTGCATTCAATTTCAAAAAGGTAGAGATTACCAATGTATAGTAAACCGATCAGAAACATCAGACATGACAATAGAAAGCCACATGCATGGACAAACCTTGTAAACAAGGAAGTCTCGTTACAAATGTTTGTATTGGGCACGACCAACAAAACACATGCTGATGCACCATGTAAGCAGTTTGTCATTGGTCCACCTGAAAATCGCCAAGTTATGAGCGAGGTACGCAGACAGACAACCAGCATATGAAGGTCATCGGTGGTCCAGGCTGTTAAAATCAAAACAAGGTGGAGATCTGATCACAAGCAAATAGCTATTTTTAAACTAATAATTCAACAAACTAAGTTTATTCATAATGCTGTTCTAACTGAAGACACATTGCCGATGATGGAGCACATAGAACCGTTTAGGTTTCCTCACGGCCTTGTCCTACACTAGGACAACACAGCCCAGCAGTTGTGCATGTCAGTCAGGATGTCAGATGGGTATGGATGGGTGTGGGGGACATTCGGAGGGAACAGAAATGTGATGTTTTGGGGGTTGGTGGTGTTAGTAAGTGGGATTGAGTTTTACTACAGGAAATGGAAGCAGCAAGAACAACAGAGACACATGGAGAAAGTGTTGTGGTAAGAGCAGACTATCGGAAGGTGTGACGGACTAATCTGCAATGAATCACTTTTAAATAATTTATTTTAATTTATTCTTTATTTAACCAGGTAAGCCAATTGAGAATTCTCATTTACAATGGCGACCAGGCCAAGAGGCAGCATTAATAAGCAGCACAGATTTTCATCCTAGTCATGATCAAGGCTTGATATAAACCCTTATAACCCGTGGCCTATTTCTCATCAGATCCTAGTTATATTATATTTTAGGTCTATGATTTCTGATAATATAAAGTTAAAGAAATGTCTAATTCCACACTGGCATTTCTACAGTAAAAATAGCAGTAAAGAGTGCTGCCTGATTTTGAAAATATATGTAATTGCAATTTTTATGTCAAATATTAAGAATGCGATTAGTTTTGCAGTATTGTTTTTACAATTTAGCTCACCACACATTTTAAATCTGTCTGGAAGCAGACAAGAAACAAGAATCACATGCCTACAGGTTAAACCTACATGGTAAGCAGGTTTTTTATTGCGGTAAACATAGCAAAACGAAGGCTTAAACAAAACTTTGTGAGAGATACTTCTCAGTGAGAATAAACGTGACAGAAACGACCAAATACGCTTTAACCACGCCATGTCCTGGCCATTTTTGTTTGGAATTATGCCATTGCAATGTGTTAATTGCGGCGATTAAAATTTTTATTGCGTTTATTGCTCAGTCCTAGAGCAAAGCACAAATAAATGCACTGTAGTGAGCTTAAATGCACTTCCTACGCAACAGATCATCAAAACTTCATATCACAACACAATAATTTTAATCACCATATCACACAGCCCTATGACACCATGCTGTGTGTGAAGCGGTGGGAGCCTGATTCAAATGCACACGTGTCTCCTATTAGGGGCTTCTAAACCATTGGGCGCAGTTCACCACATGGACATCTGTTTAACCAGAGCAGAGATATCTTTGACTCACTCATACGGACTCCTTCCTGCACCATCTCATCTGTGAATGTATTCTCCCATTACAAATCAACCTGGACACAAGCCAGGAAGTAGGGGAAAAACAGATCTGGAGTTGGTTTTTAATCTTTATAATAAATGGAGCTGTGAATAAAAACATCTTAAAATTAAAAAATATCATCCAATATATCTACTCTCAGAAGTACACTTTATTCAGAAAGTAAATGTAACTCATCACTGTCTACATCGTTGCTTTTTTTACCTTCTAGTGCAGCGGTTCTCAAACTTTTCATACCACGCACCTCAGTCTAGGGTACCACCTAGGATTTGCCGGATCAGTTTCAACTTTTGCACACAGGTACATATAAAGATGCCGAACTGTATCGGTTTTTGTACTTCTACGATGAATATTAATTAAGTAATTACTGGCCAAAATTGTGAACGCAAGAACTCAAAAAGTCTTTGCCAAATTTTTTACAACTTTTGAACACAGGTACCTATCATGAAGATGCAGAACTGGATTGCGTTTGGTACTTCTACAATTAATGACAAGTAAATAATTAACTTATTATTGCCCAGACACTTAATGCTTTGATGCACTTATTGAGCCAATAATCCTGCTGAACATAAACAAAATCGCGTGAATCTTGGCACATTGATCTGGGCAATTATATACTTAATGTATTATAGGCAAATTACAGAGGTCAAATAAAGAATGCCCCTACAGCGCCCCTATATTTATGACCCCTATGGGACCCTGGACACATTTACTTTGGCAGAGAGCAATGAAACTTGGTACAGTGATTCTCCACAGTGTACCCAAACCTCTGTCATTGCCAACAAAGGGTATATAACAAAGTATTGAGATGAACTTTTGATAGTGACCAAATATTTATTTTCCACCATAATTTGCAATTTATTTAAAAAAACAATGTGATTTTCTGCATTTTCTTTTCTCATTTCATCTCTCATAGTTGAGGTATACCTATGATGAACATGGACATTGATCAGCGCTGGCAGAGCATAAATAAATGATTATCACAATTCAATGATCTTCCCAGATTAAGGCAATTTGCATAACTTCAAGTCACAATTCTATTTTTAGACAGGGCCCACCAAGACTACTGCTGGGCCCAATATTAAAAACAAATGCGTCATTGTCTGCAAATCTGCATCTCATCCATTTATGTCATCCAATCCCCCCCATCATGGTGGGCCTGTCATTCCTCACACCTCTGCCACTACACATGACAAAAGGCACTATCTAAGCTCCACAAAGCAGAGCCATCAAAGAGTTGGAAGGTGTGAAAGATGCAAACGAGACAAAAACCATGCAGGATGGGGCAAGACCATTAAGTGTATCCAAGATGGAAATTTTTCACCATTTCAACTATTTATGATTGTTTAAATCTTGCATTATAGGGTTTGTCTCACTAGACCAGGCCAAAAGGTAGACTATTTCAGAGAACTTTGTATAGACTATGAACTATGTGGCCTATTCCAATGGTTCTCAAGCTATGATAGGCTCCTTCTAGTTGATCAGTTTATGCAAAAACTACAGAACGGATTTGGATGAAGTTTTCAGGGGAGATCAGAAATGACTTAAAGACCAGTTGATTCAATTTTGGGAGAGATCCAGATGAGCTCCCATGTCCCTGGATCTACCTCCGGAGAGGTATGTGCTCTTCGGGTGATTTCTAGTTTAGAGTTCTGGTATAGTCCCCGGGTCTAGACCCAATTCAACACAGATGATAGAATACAGCTTCTAAATGCATATTAGTCTATAGCCATTAAGTTAACACATGTTGTCAAATTGGACATATGAAGGCAGGGACACACACACACACACACACACACACACACACACAGGGACACACACACTTAACTCATAAGACATTAACAGTCCCGATAAAACAAAACAATAAAACACACACACTGGCAAGCCAACTTATACAACTGTTAAGAATCCATACAATATTTACCTGTAAAAATCTTAAGTAAATTTCAGAGCGAAAGTAAAAGCAGCTTATTTGATTGTCCACCGTTTGCAACAAATTAAGCCATCCCGCGCTCACCTGTGCCATGTTCCTGGACATCCACGTCTCTAGCAGCAGCTGCAGCCTGGTTCGATGGTACCTAGCCGTGGTCTTCACCGCTATGAACAGGTCAGCGGGGGATAGTAGCTCCACAGTCCGTGGAGGAGCGCTGCTGGTCCACGGGGACACTCCTCCTATCGTCGTCGTCCTCCTCCTCTCTCGGGTGAGTTTGTTGAAATACGCGGAGAAAACTTTGACTTCTCCAGCGGCGCGTAAAGGGCTGCTCGTCTTGCAGCTCGAGATGACTAGAATCCCAAACAGAAGCAGTAACGACGGTGGGATGGAGATCCTCATTTTATAAGTAAGTCTTAAGCATTGAGAAGAACAGATGTGGAGCTAGGCGATACATATCACATTGTGGTCATTGTGCTGTGACGCACGGAGCAGGGCGCACTGGAGTTTGCAAGTACTTCAAAGCGTGTCCTCCCTTAAATGGGCGGGGTTATCCTGATTGTCCAATGAGCACTCATTATGGGCTAGCGTATCTACAGTTGGGAGAAGGTATACGTTGCTGCAGAATTTTAAACATTAAAGGGTTGCTTGATTACCCTTTGCTCATAACCCAATGCAGAGGTCAAATAAAGAATACCTCTATAGCAGGGGTGCCCAAACTTTTTCCATCAGAGGGCCAAAATGAAAATCTATCACAGGGCCGCGGGCCAAACGCAAATAAATTTGCACAAAATACAAATACTTATTTAAGTCAAGTGATATTGGAAACACCATGAGTGAGGACTACTGTATTATGCACTCCCATATATATGCTCAGAGGTAGAGTAAAAAAAGATTGTGACAGTGAGTGAGTGAGTGAACGGGCAGGTTGTGGTACACCCTGGCGGGCCAAACGGAACGTCTCGGTGGGCCAACTTTGGCCCGCGGGCCCCACTTTGGGCACCCCTGGTCTACAGACTAAATGGTGTGCCTTGACTCAAAAAAGATTGATATACACTGTATTAGGCAACTGGATTGTTTTCTGCAGAGAACACCCTGGACAATGACCAGTTAGTCGCAGGGTTGATACAAGGACATAAACAGACAGATAACCTTTCACTCTTGCATTCATTCACTATGGGCCATTTAGATTAATCAGTTTACCTAAGAAATTTGGTGGAAAGACGCCAGAGCGAACCCACATATACATCCATCTCTACACAGAGAGATGGATGTATATAATAGGATGATATCATGACCACCTAGAGCTTGCTTGTTATCATATTATACATAAATATACATGTAATATGAGTAATCCTTGGTAAGAAATTAATTAGCCTTTGTACTTGTCTTGGGGATATAATGAGAAGTGATTGGAGCTGAGGTTTGTTTATCCTGTTTGTGCCTCAGAGAGAAACATGCCCTCTGTGTTTGACCTGTTGTATTTATAGTAAGCCAGGGATGTCTTCCAACAGCCTCCAAAACATTACAAAAGAAATCACCCCTAAAACTGAAGCATAGCATTAACAAAAAGTATATTTACATTATTATATTGACCTACAATTAACAGCAAATAAACAGAGGATTGTGACTGAAATAAAGTGGTAGATGGTCTGATGCTGATGGTTCATGATAGGCCTGAAGTGCTCACTACCTGCACCATGACAAGTGTTTGACATGTTTAGTGTGGAGAAAAGTAAAACAAATAAAACTGGCGTATAGACCCTGGTCCAGTGCAGGTGTGAATGCACGCTTAGTTTAATCTAAAAACAATGCTTTGAGTTCAAATCAGCTCATAACCAAATTATATTCAACCTTCTTATGACCCACTTTTTGGTCCCTACCCACCAGTTGAGAAACATTGATTCTAAATATGTCTCCGGATGACCACAAAGTCCTCACACAGTGAAAGACCATTTCATATGAGATAATGAACATTTTGCCAAAGTGGCAAATTTTAAAAAGTGCAAAAGCAGGTGCTCTCATAAAAAGCATCGTTCAATGAAGAGGCACTCAGTAAAATCAGGAGCATCATTCAACACAACACTGGCAATTTTAATACTATAATGAATTTCTACAATGTCATGACAGTTACCATGACAACAGATACAATAATTATTTGTTGACAACAGCATCACATTGCATTAGGGTTGATCTATTTCACTTAAATTATTATACCGGCGAAACAATTATATTATGGAATCACTTTGGTCCGTGTCTGCATCCGTGTCCACAGATCCTACATGTGAACGAGATAACTCAAAAACTAATTGCCGGATCATTTTCAACTTTACTACATTACATAAAGACGCCAAGCTAGATTGATTTTGATACTTCTACGATGAATATTAATTAAGTAATTACGGTAATTCATTAATTACTGCCCAAAACTGTGAAGGCAATAATGCAAAATGTCTTTGCTGGAACTTTTTCAACTTTTCTAGACAGTTACATATCATGAAGACACTGAACTGGATTGAGTTTGGCACTTCTATGATTAATAACAATGAAATAATTAACTAATTAATGCACTTTTATTGAGCCAATAATCTTGCTAAATAAATATAATAAATTATAAATTAAATTGCATGAATTTTTGGCACAGTGGTCCAGGCTAGTGTTGCCCCTAATATTGCCCCAATAGCTACCCCATGTTTATGACCCCCTGGGATTCTGGACAGACTTACTTTGGCAGAGAGCAATGAAACTTGGTACAGTGATTCTCCACAGTGTACCCAACTAAAAATATTATTATGACCCCACCCTACAAAAAACAGGAAGTCGGCCATTTTGGATTGAAATTGTGAAGTCTAGTATATTTGACAGCCTCTAACTTGCACATACTTTGCCCGATTAGACTCAAACACATCTGACCAATATGATGGCGGTTACCTCTATTGCGCCCCCTATAGACTGAAAGAAGAATTTTCTCAAATAACATCCTTCACAAACATCAAAAAAGTAAAATAGACCCTTCCCATGTTTGTCATGGTTTGGGGGCAGGGCCTCTTAATTGCTCATTAACAATATAAAAAACCCTTTGAAATCACCCAATGTCTGATTAAGGTGCCCGTTGGTGCCATAGCAGTTGTGGCAGACGAATTGGGGGCATTTCACTGATAGGCCTAGTTGTATATGTAAGAGTCTCTTAACCTTACAATGTGTATCATAATTAATTTGATGAATTTTAATGTTTACTTATCAGGAAAGAGACAAAGAGATTGA
The DNA here is from genome assembly GCA_036025475.1 of Philypnodon macrostomus. Taxonomy (NCBI): domain Eukaryota; kingdom Metazoa; phylum Chordata; class Actinopteri; order Gobiiformes; family Eleotridae; genus Philypnodon; species Philypnodon macrostomus. Next base: position 9,801 of record JAVQKC010028234.1, on the reverse strand, counting down.
TTAAAATAACTAACCAACTAAATAAAAAAGCCTTGCAGAGTGATATATTCTCTCTTCTTTCTTCCACTGTGTTTGAGCCTTTAAAAAGTACTGTGTCTTTTTTTATGCTCAATCAATTCACTATCAAATAATTTATTGTTCTTTAAAGCAGTGACCTTCGACAGTCGACAAAGCCACATGCAAAGTTCTCTCTCTCACATCAATAAAGTTAAAAGGCGAGAGATGAACCACAGTAGACAGACTTCAACACCTCAACACCTGCCTCCACCACCCGAGACGTTTGCTACCACATTGTCAAGGTCCTTCTGAGTTTCACTAATAAGCTCTGACTTTGACTTTACTAAGACCCTCAAGCACCTATGTCAATCAATGTGTCTGCAGTGTACTCGTCAGACTATCTTTGCTTTCAGGGTTGATAAAAATGTGTAGAAATACTGATGTAAAAAGTGTTTTGTAGAGTGACAGAAGATGGGATAAAATCAGATAATCTCAACATCATAAACTGAAACTGTATCATGTTAGTCTGGAAATGTTAGTCAGGTACCAGTTGTGATAGTTTAGTCTTGGGTTAGACCTGGTCAAGTTCTGGTTTAGTCCTGATTTAGTTCTAGTTAAGATCTGGTAAAGTCAATTTAAGTGCTTTAAGTGATGAGTTAGCTTTAGTTTTGAACTGGTTTGGCAACATGATTAGGTTAAGTTCTTGGTTTGACCAGGTTATGTTGTCAGTTAGCCGTGGTTGAGATGGTTTTCAATCTGCAGTAAGATGGACGCATAGACTCATGTTAATTGAGATAATTAGACATTTTTGTGGGCAATTAAAATATTATCTGTTGCGGTTTTTAATGCCAGCTGTCCACCTGAGGGCTCTTGACCCAATTCCACACCACTAGTTATTCTCTTGTTGAAAATATAATTGAGGCTAACATTGTCTACACATCGAGATGTTTTTTGTCATTTTCTCATGATTTAACTTGAGTTTTGAACTGGTTTGGAAACATGATTAGGTTAAGTTCTTAGTTTTGACCAGGTTACATTGGGAGTTAGCCGTGATTAGTTGGTTTAGGCCTAGTTAGTTCTGGTTTAGTACTGATTATGTCCTACGTTAGACCTGGTTTAGTCTTGGGTTAGACCTGAGTTAGGTTTAGATTCTGCTTCTGGACAGAGGTGATCAGACATATATTATTAAACATAGTTACACAAATCACAAGGCCCTATCTCAATTTCTACTTCTTTGGGAGGCCATTTTCTCCACACATCCTTCTTCCTGTAAAAGCCAGTAAGTAACCAATGCTCTTCCCATCTGTGATTATGAACACAATTTCTTCCATCAATCACCATTTAAAAAACATTGTCTGCATTTCCGCTTCCTGCTGTTATGGAGGAGACCGAGACACATCCTCTGAACATTTATCTATTAAAACTCCATTAGGCCTACTTTCTCCTCCAACTAGATCATCTGGCACCGCATTATCATCCATCTGAAGTATTAATGTTTTCATAAAATCTACTTAAACTCTAGCCTGTTTCCGTGTTCGAGCGATATTGAAGTTGCAGACCTCACCTATCTTATCCAGAGCAATATGCAAAAGAAAATATTGAACTTGTGTATGCAAAGATTTGAAAGCTGGCAGTGAAATATACTGCCATAATAAAATATTTTGACATTGGGGATCACATTGCGAGTGTCTGGGTGTGTTTTAACCTCACATCAAAGACAAGGACATAGAGAAGACGATGGTTGTTTGCCAAGGTTGGTAATCGGATCAAATTTACCTCATTTGGCTAACATTGAAATTATGTTCTAGAAAAAATAAAAATATGTTTAGTTATCTTAATTATACACAAAGGAGAAAGGTCTTACAGTGGAGATGAATGCAAAACCTAAATTACATCACGAATCATGAAGCATAAACATTTTTGTGTTAATTTGCCTATAAAGGGAAGTCTAAAGCTAAATATATAAATTCTTACACACATAAAACATGACCAATATTGACATTCCCATACCCTTTTTATTTTCTATATATTTACTAACCATAACCAATTTTGATATACTCACATTTGCTGTGATTGGCCAGCATTAAGCTTTGAGAACCCCTATAAGCCAAGCAGCCATTGGGAGTGAATATTCCTATCTATATCATTGATGCAAATATGACTGTGTTTATGTTTTTCACTTTACATTATTATTTCTGGACACGCCCCATCTTCTCCTTGTATCTTGGTCTATAGAGGTTTTTTTGCCCATTATTATATCTAATTTCCAATGGCTCATATGCTTACTTAAAGAAGTCCTGCTGGTATTCCTTAAATACTTTCAGATGGATTGTCATTATAGATAGCAGAAAAAGGTGCTATAAACTAATCCGAAGCAGCCGTTTGTAGCGTAGTGTCCAATGACTTGCTGACAATTGGTCAATGTAACATTAAAATATTGTAAATGCAGAACATTATCAGAACAATGGCAATGCTATTTCAATAGACTATAGACCAGGGGTGGGCAAACATTTTGACTCAAAGGCCACATGGGGTTTATAAATGTGCCAAGTGGGCCGGCTGATATTTTATTCTTTGTAAACTGCAACCATTTCTTGACAAATGAGACTAACTGGTTACTGCAGGTTATAACAACATGAGTGATAATTTAGCAATATTTGAAGTATTATGTTAAAAACTGAGTGATACTGGTATGGGTTGTACAGAGGATATGTATAGACTTCTTTGAACAACTTTTAGTAGCTTTTTTGCCTTCTGCACCCCATAAGGACTTGTAGCTTAAAAGTCAGACTAAAAATAGCCGGTAGTCTATCTCCCCCCAAAGAGCAGCAGCCGACACAGAGGGCTTCTTAAACACACTGAAAAAGATAAAACTTTATTTGTCCCTGTCGTGACAATACAAGTCAACAAGTGCAATAACAAACAGTATCTTCTCTAAGTAGTAACACATTGAACACCATTACCACCACCACAACCCGAGTTTAGTGAGGTATAAACTAATACAAAGCTCTGTGTGTATTGTGAACGGACTACGGCTGTTCCATTGTAAGGCAACGGTTACCACGGCAACCCGGGATCAGAGACAGAGCTTCCTACTTCCTTATATGGTACTGATGGTTTGTATTCAAATATTGAATACAGCAAATAATAATGGTGCATTCATGTGGTCCTCAAAAACCTGAATTCAATTTGTGTATCACATTCAACTCTATGACTGTTTTTGAAATTGTGCACATATAATATCACATATGATAGGGAGCACATGTTTCACAATTGTATATTAAGCTAACATATGCTTTACTGTCTAGCTATTGTTATATCTTTCATTGAGGCAAACCTGTCAGGAGCAGTAGGTGACCACTATACAGGATTGACCAATTGTGCATGTTTTAGCTGGATCGCCCAGACACAATGGAGACACATGTAAACCCTGCTCGGTCCAAGACTTTCTTGCTGTGAGGCGAGGCTAACAGTCTGCCACTGTGCTGCCAGGTTTGTTATGACTCCAATTTGTATAGTCTAGCACATTTCACTAAATTCATTATTCGCTCACTCATCAGTCATACACTGGTGGTGGCAATCAACATCTGTGCCACAGCTGCCCTGGGACAGAGAAGTGGTATATACTATATGTGCAAATGTATTTATGTTCAGCTTTTGATTGGAGACATTTGGTTCAACCCAGCCTTGTACAGAATACAGTCTTATACCTTATATGATGGAGAACTTCCGACCATCTGAGGACCACTTGAATGCACCTTAAAGACTGATTTACAATACCCTGTCACATTAGGCCACAATCAAAACAGAAAACATTACAAAACCCAGATTTTACAATTTGAGCAGAATGAATGAGGAGAAAAGAAAATCATTTTGACCCTGCTACTATTTGCAAAGATTCCCTTGGTTTAACATTCATATCATTATTGGTGTTAACTACAGTACCTCCCATGTGTTATTATAGGTCAGAACACCCTGTACACAAAGCTAACAATGACTTATTCTATACTATATCTGATATTCCTACTTTTCCAGCTTTGGGAACTAATTAAATCCCCTTGTGTAGCAGAAACTGTCAAAATCCTCTTGCTATAGAACCAGGACTAAGCAGGCAGTCCTGTGAAAAAGTGAGCAAAAGTAGTGTAATTTAGGACCATAGCTGAACTCAGGGCCAATTATTTCACCCAGGCACTTCCCTGCTCCCTCTCCCTGTTCATGAAGGAGATGGCTCCAGTCGGCTGGGTGCACACGCAATTAAACTTCAGCCACTGAAATGAGAATGAACTTGCTCTAACAACTCAGCAAATGGGAATATTATTGCTGATAACCTGATACTCCACAGATTCACTTGGCCAACGTTCACATCGGGGCAGGTTAACCTGTGATGCATTTACATGGTCATTGGACAATTGGAAAATGAAGAAATTGATGTCTACACCAGCAGAGAAAGACATCAAAACATTGGCTGTGCTTTACTTTACAGCACAGTATGGTGATAAACAGTTATATATATAATTATTACTATTATTAATTTCAATGTAACAAGGAATACAATGTAGAATAGCCTAGTAATTATGGGTTAGGATAAGGGTTGGTAAAGACATAGAAATTAATTGGAAAATAACCATAATTACTACATAAAGTAAATTGCTGCTGCAGAATGATTGTGGTTGTCTTTAGTGTGGTATTCGACCCAATCCAAGGATATGCACAAGTAGCAATAGTGTTAAATATGCTTTGTTGGCATTGTTCATTGTTAGTAAAACGAATTATTTAATACCTACACCATCCTAGACCACATGAATGCATCAGTATTTTTTCATATTTATGCTTTTAGTTTCAGTCAGTTGAAATAGTGTGTCCTTCAGTAGTTTCTGAGTTTAGAGTTGTATCACAATCCTCACGTTTCCTTTAGGACTGACTGAGATAGACAGACATCTTCTGTTTGGACCCTGCACAGGTTTGGCTTCTCCTCCTGCTTTCTGTGCAGTCACTGTTGGGTTGGGTGGATTACATCATATGTATTATTCTATTATGATTCATTTAAACAGCTGAACAGTTGACTCACCAGCCCTTCATGCATTTCCAATATTGTTTCATTTGTCAGTGTCTTGACAAAATCTAAATAATCATTGGTCAAAATTTTAGAATTTTTGGAAAACTTATTATATGCAGTTCTTGTAACTCTGTTGCTGTTCCCAAACTACTCCTTCTGTACTTTCCACTGGTCTCTCTTTCACACTCACATCGACCTGCTCTCTAAGCTACTGTACATTATTGCTGACAATGAAGGGATTTGAATGTGTTTTTAGTGGTCTTTACGAGATGTTATGGCTAATCACTTGTGACATGTTTGATCTGTGTGAGATATAAAGCACTCTTATAAAGGATCCAGTTGGATCATTATATCATATTGCTAATTGAGCCACTGTGAGGCAGCTCCGGTAATAACCAAGGGCATCGAAGTCATTGGACAAGATTATCCAAGAAAACTGTTAATGGGCTTCAGGCACACAGCCAAAGGTTAAGGTTCTACTTTGTGGAAATGAGCATAAAGCGCTTTGTGTGGTCAAGAAATCCCTGAACTTCTTGTCATGGTGAAAGATTTACTAAGAGATTTTACCTCAGTTATACAAAATCAATGAGAAATCTTAATGGACAACCATTTGATCTTCAGCAGTTTAACTCTATGGCAATTTGTCCCGGTAAATGTATAGAAATCCCAAATTTTTCATGAAGGAGACCTAAAACATTTTATGTAATATAGTGTTTTCAACATGGCTGCAGATAGTATGTGTCTGGATTCAGCAAGTAATAAAACATCCTAGTCTACTTGAGATGCTCAGCATCAACCTAAGCTTTTTACAAGTTCTGAATGTCAACCACTATTTCTCTGACTAGTTCACATAAATAAATCACCAAATAGATAACCCACAACTGTGTCTAACTGCTACAACACGGACTGACACAGCGGTGTAATAAACAGTTTATATAGAAACAGCTTCAAAGACAGCTCCTCCACCGCTGCACAGTTCATCCAGTTTTATATTTATTTGTGAAGCTCTGACAGCCTTTAGGAGCTCACTGTAAAAGAGCTGCAGGTGTCTCACACCTCTGTGGGACACAGTCCTCTGTAGATCTGATGCAGCGTCAGTGAAATGTCTAAATACCAGCCGTCTGGTGCTGACAGTCTCTGGATGTTTGTGCTTCATTAAAAGGGGCTGTAGTCACAGCTCACTACAGTATGGCTCCATCAGAGAGTTGTGTCTCTGTCCATGGATGCTTCTATCATCTGCTCCACAAACAGGGACAAGGGGCTGCTACTCTTCTCTGCTTCCACCAGCAGCAAAGATCTGTCCAAAAAACACAGAAAGAGTTCATTATACACAGAAAGTCATACCGAGTCTGCTGTTAAATTAACTTTTATCATTTCTAAGTAAATTCACTGTGAATGGAGCTGTGATATGGTCAATGACACACTCATTACAAACAGTGAACAAACAAAAACAATGACATCTCAATTGCTAAAATGAAAATAAATGTGGCAGCTCCAGAAGTCATTCACCACCCCGCTACGAAGTAAACCCTGCTTTCTGACTCTGCCCTGCAGCATGGCTGGCTGTTGTATGGTCTGTGATGTTAATTAACACACACCACATGGAGAGAACCCCTTTAATTGGACAAGGTCTTGGCACACTGCTGCTCTGCGGACAGTCAGGCCAGGAATAATTTCATAATGTACAATTCTATTATTACCACACGAAAGCCAAGAATCGCCGAGTTCAAAGATGGACGTGCATATGGAGGAGATGACAGAGGCTTTGATCACACTCACTGGACAGAAATGCCCTGAAAGTCGGTGAAATAACTGTGGAGATGTTCATGTCAGGTCCTATAGGTGAGTTCACTGTCACTGTGAGGAATCAGGAGCAGACAGAACAGCAGGTGATCTCACTGGGGAGCCTTACAAAGGGATTTAGACATAGGGATGGTTTAGTCAGGGCAACATAAATGTGTTCAGAGGGCAATTTGCATAGAGTACTATTTTGCGATTTTTGCGTTGCTTAGTCCTGGTTTAGCCCTGGTCCTAGTTTTGACCTTGTTTAGCCCTGGTTTAGTCCTGGTTTAGTCCTGGTTTAGTCCTGGTTTAGTCCTGGTTTAGCCCTAGTTTAGTCCTGGTTTAGTCCTGGTTTAGTCCTGGTTTAGTCCTAGTTTAGTCCTGGTTTAGTCCTGGTTTAGTCCTGGTTTAGTCCTGGTTTAGTCCTGGTATAATAGCAACATTTTCTAATTGTAAAAATCTATTCTTTCTAATCATTTCAGTCGGTTTATTTATGAACAAGCCTCTGGACTGTTCTGACCTAAAAAAAGAAAGTCATTTTTATGCTAACATAAAAACAAAATCCTGTTTTGCAGTAATTAAATAATACAGTGTGTCATTTTTATTCCAGTGATTTCCAACAAGACTCGCACATACTGTTGGTGAGAAAATCAAGCACTGAAATATACCTACTTTTGTCATAAATGATAGGTCTGGTCTTTTGCTCATAGCGAATCATTTCCCAGCAATATTGCAGACAGAGCCCTTTATGAGCCGCAGTGGCGTGTGTTTTGTTGGCTTTGTCAAATACAAGCTTTGCTAATGTGACTACCTTGTTGACAATGGCCTGTGTGTAGATTTGTAGCGTCATGTCTAGCGTTTCAGATCTTTAAACTCCGCCATTTCGAAATTGAATGCAATCAATGGCCAGACTAACATCTTTGTATAGAATGAACAAAGTTAGTAGTGGCTGGCCAGGCTACTCAAATATATCACCAAAATCTATTGTTTACAAATGTCTAATCCATTTTCTGCTTTTTGGCCAGAAGTTGAAAACTTTTCATTACTTCATACATAGGGCATCAGTTTAATATTAACAGTACCTTTCTCAACACGCTTTACACTTAACATTATTCATTCCCTCCACAGTCACACATTGATGCCCATTGATGGTGGAAGGCTTCCCCAGTAGCCACAGCTGCCTTGGGACAGATTTATGTAGATTTGTTAGTTCTTCCATTGTATTTATAGACAGCCATGACAATGAAGTGCAACTCAGTACAGAAAGCACATAAGGACTGCCTGAATACAGTAAAAACAATAATGACTCCCTTGTGCCACATTTAGACTATGGAAAACACTTTGTTGCCTGATATATTTTCTCTGCCCTCTGAAGCCCATGAGCAGCAATTACATAAAGTATTTTCAACTATAAAAAGGTTGCATAGAGACATAAGTTTCTATAAATGTGGATACTGTGGTCAGAAAATAATAATACCGGTAAGTTAAAGTTGTTTACAAGCTTATAGGCCAGTAGTTATGATTACCACATCAGATGGCTTCATGGGTATTTATTGGACTAAAACCTTCACTCAGATAAAAACCAGGAATATACCAAGTCTAAAACCACACTAAACCAGAGAGAAAAGAGGGCAATACCAAGACAAATAAACCAGGGCAATGCTAGGTCTAAACCAGAGCTAAAATGAGACAAACTCAGGACTAAACTAGGACTAAATACTGTCTAAAACAAGTCTAAACCAAATCTAAAATTGGACCACATTTGGACAATCGTTTGGGAATTACTTTTTACTAAACCAGAAAAACTTCATCATGTCATGTTAAAAAGCATTGTAAAAAATAACTCAGGTCATCACTATATTTTGGTAAAACAAGCAATATTATTTTTATTTTTAGTGATATATATATTTTTATATAAACCGGTTATCTTGTCTTCTATTTCATTATCAATGTGTTTACAGCATTTTACCGTTAGTTAAAAAAATATTTCCGCATTGTTAAAAAAAAAAAATTGCTTATTTCATTTTATACATCAAAGGCTAGCTTATTAGCTCAGCTGCTAACTTGCGTCTGCACAACATAGGTATGTTTAGCGGTGTTTTAATTTCACTATTTTTAATGCGGTTCATGAAACTTACCAACCCCGTCTTCTGACTTCAAAACCATACTCGGGCTCCAAACTTACGCTGGCTCTGAAAACGATGCTGGAATATTTGACAAAAGCCTGTAAAAGTTGCTCAAAGTTGATGTTCGTGGCGTTACAGCTGGCGTTAAAACCAGTGACATGTGTTTGAAGAGACAGACATGCAGGATGAAAGGGCGGGACTAACAGTGATAAAGAGCCAATCAAAGGAGGAGAAAACGTGATTGACAGGACAAACAGCCAATTGAGAGCATATTTTTTACAGTTAGCTTTATAGCTACTATAATCAATATCAATTCAAAAGAGCAGATTGTGGACACTCAAAAATACAATCTCAAGATGGTAATAGTAATAGTAAGAGTTTTGTAAGTAAATCTGAAATAAATGTACACAACTATTTGCTGAATAAGTCAAATAAGAGTTTTGTTTTCCCCTCAGTTATGAACAAGATTATCATCATTGGATTAGGCCTGGTTTAGTTGTTCTTTAGCTGTGGTTTACTTCCTGGTAAGGCTGAGACTGATATTTCAGGCCTTCTTTTTTAACAAAAAAAATCTAAAAAAGAATTACAATCATTAAATTCATTTAAAAATAATAATTATTGCATATTGTATGTTTTTCAAATATTGTACAACCCTAAATCTAAAGTCCTATTTTTACAGTAATTTAGAGGGTATTATGATTTATCAATTGTGCCTGATAAATGGTGTAACAATATGTGATATTGTTAGAAGTTTTATGTGTTTAACTGACACTAGGGGGCAGACGAGGTATTGGATGACTGGAGACGAGAGTACAGGTTCATGTCATGTCATGCTGAGCT
>JAVQKC010028192.1:0-17300 GCA_036025475.1 Philypnodon macrostomus | reverse complement strand
TGTGGTACCGGTCTATGTCCTGTCCCATGTAATAAGATATACCACACTAAAAAAATATACAAAAAGTGTCATTTGGATTTTTGAAACGGCTGAAAAATGTGGCGCCCAAAGGGTTAAATCTGAACATTTATATTTTAGCTTTTTTGCGAGAAGCCTAGCAACTCAACCCAAACTAGGTTGCTCTGTTTCACCTGGAAATTGCATGTACCTTACTCAGTCAATATTTGATTTAGATAGAAAACGATTGCTTATAGCTTCTGTAGTTGGTGAATAAAGGAGAGGCTTGTCGTTCTGAATTGGAGGCTTTTGTTAGCCAGTGAGAGTGAGTAATCATGGGCTAAATTCAAATGCCAATAGTGTTTCTGCAGTGGCCTAATATGATTGAATTATCCTTCAAAGGGCCCTGGACTCGGCGCTACAGTGGAACACACGATTACAAAAGCATGTGTGAAATGTACCTATAATCCCTTCCCTGTATTAGACAGAATATACACTGAAAAGGACTCTATTTGTCTCTAATATTAACTGGGCTGTGTAATGTATTTTTGTTTGTGACTCATGCTTTTGGTGATACAGAGTGCTTTACAAATTACCACTTTAAGATCATATCTAAAATTTATACTAGTGATGCCGATACCGATGTTGGGCCGATATATCTGTGCATTTACAATTTTGACTGATATTTAGGGTCAGAAACAGCCAGAGTAAGAATAGACCATTGGAAAAGTCTCAATTCAGGGAGACACAATCCAATAAAAATATATGTATGGGTTAATAAATACAATTGATGCTGTTATTTATTTTTGATTATACACAACATAATAATCCATTGCTCTGTACACAGGTAAATGTTTTATTGTACTCATCACTTTTTCCACTAGTTCCCTCTCAGCCCTACTCGGATCGACTCGGCTCTGCTCTAGTTCAGTTGGTTTTCCATTACAAAAAATTACCCCCTAAATGTGGGCAGGACATCACACTTCTCAGCCAATGACTTGTCTAGAGCCAATAGTTTTAGTATCAGCTCGGCTCACTTGGAACAAGGGAGAAGCAGGTACTAAAATAGTACCTCTTCCAGGTGTTGACACCTAATTTACAAGTGTGAAAACCAGGCCAAACCGGGCTGAGTAGTTACTAGTGGAAAAGGGGCATTAGACGCATCTTAACAGTGGGTCTGGAACCCCTCCCATTCATGTTGATGTACATGTTAGTAATGTATCAGTGCATTGATATACTACAATTGTATTGGTCCAAAACATGTTTCATAAAATTGTGAGTATATAGCAACTACTGTACTGGTACAAAACGATCAGACCAGCTGCACCATTGGTCATTTACAATCAGTACTCCCAATTCATTGGTCCAGATCACTGGAAACTTCAGTACTTAACACATTGTATACGGTATATTTATACAGTATCTAGAATATTTCTTTAAAACTGACCAGACTGTGGGATCACTATCCCGCTAATCATCTGAGCCTTAGAGCAGTGCTTGAGAATCAACCTGATTTTGTAACATTGTATTCTTCAACGCTCACTATAGGTCCATGATGAATACCGTCTCATCCAGTGCAGCTAAAGCCTACAGTAAATCCTATTGTAATTCTCAGCCCAATATAGATCCAGGTCCCTACAGGCTGGGGGCTCTCTGGGGGAATCTGGATCAGTGGCCAACCAACTCCCATCATTACCTCTTCCTCCATCTTTGACCTTCACGGCTAACTAGAGCACACGAACAAGAGCTTTGGTCTGCATTTACAGGTCCCAATGGAGTCACTCTAGGTAATCCAAAGAGAGGGTTTACTGTCAGTGCTAGGTTTGGAGAATTTGACTATAACTATAGTACATTGTATGGTTAACTCAGGACTTCAACATTATAGGTTAATCTAATTATGTGTATTAAAGCTTAACTACTCACTACTTACTACCCATAAAAGAGCACCAGTTTACCCCACAAAAATACTATTAAGCATTGGGATACTTTAGGGAGAACCAAAGCAGGAGGGATCCAAGAGGAATCAATGTATTTACTAAGACAATCAAAAAAATGCATCTCAAACCTAAATACTTTCTTTGATTGTGTTTTTATTTAATCATTTCCATCTCAAAAGTACAACACGGCAGGGTCCCAGGACACATCAGCTGACCCTTGGGCCCCTGAGAGCTCCCTCTCATTTCTTGAGGTAATGTTATAAATACTAATCTGGATGGACCCTGATTAGTCACTTGGCTTCTCAGTTCTACAGATGTGACCTTGATAGTCAGCGTTGTTCAGTTCCATCTGGCTCACTGTGAACTTCTTAAATCCATTTTTCATACAGAACGTAATTATCGCTGCATCTGACAAATCAGTCCTTGCTATTTGTTCTTTTTAGGGGAAGCCAGGTTTTTTCTGTTTGTTTTGTTTGTTTTTTGACATTTTCGTGAATACAGGTGTGTTAACAATGGCGCTGACATGTAAAAAGGATTCTGGATGGTACATTTTAATGAGACTTTGGAGGGCGGTACACATTACCGGAATTATGGGAACTGAGCTAGGTCTGGCTTCAACAAGAATTATAATAAACATAAAAGTAACAGTTGGGATTTTTTTATGTATAAAAGACATATCTACAGACAACAGCATGTTCATTTGAGTTCAGTAGTAACAACAATAATATTGAACCATGGAGCATGCCCATTATGCATAGCCCAAAAAGTCATTGTGGCTCTGAATCCGGACTCGAAAGATTGTCAAATGTCACTCTCCACACTTCTGATTATGCCTCACTCAGCTTTCTCTCCAGCTTCACCCTGTCGATAACTTTTGTTATGGCATATTATTGATAGTTAGCCTGGCCCAACCCCCAGCCTCTATCAGCCCGCGTTGAAGCCGTGATTGTTCCAGCAACGGCAAATTAAAGATCTCATTTAAACTTAATTAAAGCAATTAGTGTTTGAGGAACTGGAGCTTATTAATCTACTCATTTCATTGTGTCAGGTGCGATTTGAGGGCGCCCCGTATCAGGACAGAGGCAGAGCAGAGAGAGATGGAGTGTGGTGGAGGGTGGTGAGGTGGAAACGCAGTAAAGACCCAGTGGTTTGTAATCAGAGATGTGTGGAATGACAATCCTGAACTGACGAGGGAACAGACAGATGTGCCAACAGCTGCACAAGAGACACCTGCGTCATAAACTGAAAGAGAGAAGTGGTTTGCACAAAAAGTTCTTGCTTCAATACATTTATAGTAACAATTGATGGATTAAAAATTTGTATGCTGCACTTTCCAAGGCCTCAAGATGTTCTCAAAAGCCAGGAAAAGCTACCACTAAGAGTCTGAATTTATATTTCAGGGGAGTACTTGACCCAATGGGGAACCTATCGTATATGTTTATAGTGGTAGGGGAGTGCCCGGTGGAAACCTACACAGACACGGGAAAACATGCAAACCACAAAGAAAGGCCTACTGCCCGGTCCAGGAATTTTTACATTTCATGAAATGTTTTCCTGTCAGGTGTAAAATAAATTAAAAAAATAAATAAATACTTCAAATTGATTACATGACCCTGTTCTATGATGTAAAGTAGGTTGTCTGTAGTCTGCAGAGGCCAGGGGAGGGACTAAAGTAAAACTCGACCACTATTGGTCAAAGCGATAACCCACAATGTCTAATTTGATGTTGCTGTATAGGCCAGGGTGGATTAAAGTAAAATCAGTATTATGAGATTAAATACTTTACAATTTGATCATAGAACAGGTCAGATACAAAATCTAATTATTTTTATTTTGGGAAACCTGCAGACTACACCTTTAACAACATTGATATTACCAGTATTTCTGCAATTATTTTCTAATCTGCCTTTAATTGGAATGACTTTCCACTGTCCAAGCCCGAAGAACAGAAGCATTAGTGTCATGTACAGAATTGTTTTTTTGTTGGTATCAGAGTTTAAAGGGGTTTCTTTAACAATCATAACATTCTGTCTAAGTTTTCATCGGTCCAAAAAAGTTTGTGCGCTGCTGTTCCACCGTGCCTTATTTCTGTGAGTATTACACAGACACACTATGGAGACTTTTTGGGAGTTCCAAGGAGAGGTAAAGGGGAGCAGGTCTGAAAGGACAGGTCCCCGGACTGTGACATGAGGAAAACATGTTCAACCTCACAGCGAGAGGTACTTCTGACATCCTGCCAACGTCCGTGAATAATGGCACCAGTCTGAACTCATGGAGGTGACCCAAGTGAAGACTGAACTGTGGCAGAGGACTGAGGTGTCATTGGAGACTTTAGGCCCAGCTGCACACAGAGGACACTCATTCAAATATTTTTTTACTTAAAGGTATTACAGAGACAGAGTTTGTTCAGAATTCAGCACCTAGTGTCTGTCAATGTCACACTCAACAATAAAGCATCCTTAGTAATAAAAACTCCCTCTGAGAGCACTTCATTTCCCAGAATACTACCTTGGAATGTGGCCTATTATTGGTTGATTGTTTTGAGGTCCCACAGAGTCCCAGATTTTTGGATATTATATATTATTTTTTCAGTGTCTCATGGTGTTTCATGGGACAACTGTGGCAATAAACAATTTGTTTCCGTTATGCTGAAGTATACGTTGCTATAGCAAATTAACTAAACCCACCACAATAATCACACTAACACATTCATACTATAGTGAAGTGTCTTGCTCAAGTACACATCAGCAGTGCCAACCTTTTAAATTTTACCTAAATTTTACAGAAACCTGTTGTGCACATTTCCAACAAAAATGAAGCTTCCTTGACACTGACACAAACCCCATTACCCACAATAGCAAATCAACGACACACAGGGTAACGGGGCAATAGATTAGTGGTTTAGCTGATGTCTCGGTCCAGTCAGAATGATTGGTGCTTCAGATCCACTGTAATTAGATGCTTGTAGAGAATGTACAGAAGATGGATGTTTGAGGAGATATGTAGAAGTCTGTGTCTTTTTTATGGCCCTTGTGCTGCATTCATCTCTGGAGCTTTCTGCTGTTTTCATAGAGCAGGTGGGATTTAAAGCCTTCTGTTGACAGGAATGTGTTCTGACTTTAGTTACAGCTCCTGTTGTATTTATATGGCTGGATAAATACATTATGGCAAACTAAAGCCCGCTAGGCAACCATTGAAGTTTAGCTTTTGAACAGTCAGTTCTATGTCATTTGAAAGACTACTTTACATACAATATGAATGGAATAAAAATTGACCTCTGGAAATACAATCTAAATCATACCACATCCTGCTATTGAACTTGCTTCTCTTACAATTTTAGACTTTTTCTCAACAGTTAGTTCACATTTTCAAGGGTTGCACTATGAACCTTAGGTGGGGTACTCCTCGAACATGTACAAACTACCATTCGCTCTTTGATTGGTTATTTTATGGTACATTTTGACCCATGCATGCATTTGAACAATTACGGAAGCCAGATAAATAACACAGAAACCCAATTAGGACATGCAGACTTCACAAGCAGTTAGTTGGATGTTTCGCAGAAGTAAATACATTTTGCAGGAGTCAGAACTACAGTATCGTGAGTTGTCTTCTAAACCACATTTTCTTGTTCACTCCTGTGTCCTGTTTGGGAAAGCGGCCATCAGCCTCTCTTCAGCTGTGCTTGGGCCGACTCCAAGACTCCTTCTCAGCACTGAGCGGGTCTTAATTCCGGTGATCCTGCTGTAATGGCCGTCAAGCACCTCCGTGAGCCCGGCTTTGAGATGTGTTTCCCATCGCGCCTTCAGCAGAGCTCATTTAGCAGCCTGATGCTTTGTAATTAAGAGTAGCGGTGATAGCATTAGCGGTTAGCTCCCGCGGCCTGCCTTAGGTTGGAGAGACTGTTAATGAGTCCATCAGTCTCCCAGGATACTGCGGGCTGTGATGGGGCGGGGATCAGGACGAGCAGATGTTTGGAACGTGAACTTGAGTAGGTGAGAGCACTTCTGAGACTTTGTACACTCTTTTTTTTAATTGTTCAGTCATCTTAATAATAAGGCTGCATGGTATATAATTCTGTACAAAAAACACTCTCACTTTCTCGTTCCATTGTGTGGCGATGATGTACTAATGATGTATTTTAGGAATGCTTTTTGTTTATGCCCCTTCTCTTATTTCTTGAGGGTGCACATGACTGGTACCTTTCCTCACAACCATGGGCCTTAGCGGAGATACATCCAAGACATTGGTCATTTAGTCGCAGGGCTGACACAAAGACATATGCTAACAAACAGTTCTCCAAATTGAATCAAAATCCAGCCATTACCATTACATTCTCACATCCACAGCCTTGTAGAAACAGCCTCTTCTATCCCTCAATTAATCTCTCTAAACACATCACACCGTTACACCGTAGTCTGTGCATTGTAACAGACCCTGCAACGGCCCATTGTTGTGATGTGCATTGATTGAAGCGAAAAGCCCCAGCCATTATTCAAAGCCATCCAGCACTCAATTAACACTCCATTTCCATTACCCCCGAGTCTCTCCCTTCGCCAGTCAATCATGAATCATCTGCACACCCCCGGCGGGACCACACTACTGGGAAGGAAGGAAGAATGAAGAGGCACCAGAAGAATAGGATTTGAAGCGAATGGGCGAATATTGCTGACAGAGGAGGACCAAAATGAGATGGAGAAAGCAGAGTGACATACGATGGAGCTGTGATACCAACAACAAGGGACTTTCTGACTGATAGGGTTGGGAATGAATGAATTGTAGGGATGGATGGTGGGAATAGCAGAGGAGGGTGTGATAGATCAACATGTCTGGGGGCAAAAAAACACAGGAAGGTCATTACCATTTCTTCCGCTAGTGTAATATACAGCTTTTTGAATATGGTATATATGCAAATGTTTTGGGATAAAAGAAGATCTGTTGCCATAGTACACAATGGGATATACTTTTTTTTCTATTATTTCCTATAGGTGCTAGCACAAAGGAGTGACATTGCTGTTACAACTGCAGAACAAGATATTTGGACCTCATTGTTGAGTTGGATCAGCTGGACGTAATGAGTGAGCTAAGAATCGATATGAACTTATGTTATTTTGTTCATCATTGATTCTTGGAAAGCAACAGACAAGGTGAGTGAACTCTCTTGCCCAAGCAGAAGTGGCGCAACCATTAGGAAAAAGTAGGCAGCTGCTTAGTGCCCCAAGATTCCAGGGCCCCATAAATGAAGATTCAATTAAATGTCTTGATAATTATTAAACTTAATTTTGTGAAAATAGCATCACAAATCCAATACACCAGTTTTTCCTCTTTTTCTGTCTGGGTAAGCCTTCTTGTTGCTGCGGACTGACAAATCAAGATAATTTTTTTGGTAGGATGGTCAGACTTTATAGCCCCAAATACAGAGGGCCCCTTGTTCATGTTTGCCTTGAGCCCCCAAACCACTAAATACACCACTGTGCCCAAGGTCACAAGAACACAACCTTTTTGTTAGTGGGCAACCTTCTCCACCGTCCCTGCTTCTGCATTATTATTATTTTTTTTTACTGATGTAGACTGATGTCAATGCAGAAGATAAATCACTAGTATGATGAAGTTGAAACCTGCTGGCCTGGGCTTTAACACTATAAAGGTCTGTGAACTAGGCTTTTAGCATTTATTTATGGGACCCGAATATTATGAATAATAACAACATACATTTTCTGATGCCAGGTCTGTACATCTGAAATGAATGAAATAAATTATGTGACATTGTGGGTGTTTGGCCTTGCTTTTTATTTTTGCTTTAGCTGTGACCTAATTTGCTTTAGCTGTGACCTAATTTGCGATGTTGCACAAAGAAATCTATTAAACAGAACGGAGAATTTATATAGTGAAAAGTCCTTGAGTGACAGTTAAATATGTTCAGATATATAAATAGACTGTGTTATTCTGAACATTTACCAGCATCAGCATTAAATCAAGAGAACTCAGAAAAAAACTATCCAGACAAATTATATGAAAAACACTCTAAATTGACTCTAATGGTGCGCTCACACCAGACGCGACAAACGCGAAATTTTCACGTCTACTTTGTCGCTTGACATTTTGAAACAATCGGAAAACTTCCTTTGCTTTAAGAGCAGTCTGTTGTCATCATGGCAGACAATGATTATATCTAGCGACTTGCAGTGCTTTATTTACTTTGGAAGAGCAAGCAAAGGCGGCATCGCTGTCCGTGGGTCCACGAGAGAGTTTGGGGAGTACCACCAATTAGTACCAAGTACCACCAGTTCTTTCGGGCCGTATGAAAGCAACAAAATACCAGTTTGATGAGCTGTGGTCGGGTGTATATGTGAGGCACGGTGGGGCTACACTCTAGTGGTGCTTTAGTCGATAGCACCAGTGTTTGTAAAATGACAATCTAGATCTGAACCTCAGTTTATAATAAAGTTCCTCAGTCAGTCCTGTTGATAATCTCATCACGTGTGTCTTTCTATGATCTTTATTCGTATGTTTTGTGATACATGAACCAGCCTTCACAGGAGAATCTCTGCTTCAGATTGTACAAGTCACACAAAACCACGGCTCTAGTCACAAATAACATCTAATTACTCACTACAGTATCTCAGGAGACTCTGACATAGATCCGTTTAGTATTCTTGTCTGTATGAACCAACACAGATGTGTTTATTGCTCCGTACAGACACTTCTAATGTCCTGTGGTGGACCCGCCCTGGGGTTACATCGTCAACGTGTTACTTCCACAAAAGCAGGCTCCTGATTGGTTATCGCCCTGCGAAATTTCGCCAAAGTTCAGATTGTTCAACTCTGTCTATCGCGCCGCAGAATGATTTGTCGCATGACAACACACCTTTACATAGACTTTACGCGTCTGGTGTGAACGCACCATTAATCTAAAGTAAAATACTGAATAAATAATTTAACTTTTGACAAAATGGAAATCTGTTTGTATTTATTTATTTTGCAATTGTGGCCTTTTTTCTGTATTAACGGAATTTGACATGCATCTTTGCCTTCTTGGTTTCAAGTCCTCCTGATTTATAGCTTGTAAACTATACTGTGAATGTTTTACAGACAAATCTTTCAGCAGTTCCACAGCAGCGTCGTGTTTCCACTTTGTTGAGATCTTCTGTTCCACGCCAAACCATTTATGTGAACACTGAGAGAAACAGCCGTATATGTCAAACCTTGGTGGTGTGCGAGCGTCTACCTGACAACAAATTAATGAAAATGTCAGGATCCTATACCTCCATCTCTCTCACACAATTGCTCCAGTGCACTCACATTACCACACACAGCTTCTCACTCACAACTATTCTTTACTAGCCCTGTTCTCCATCTGAGACCTTAGAGCCCATTTTACTATAAATGTGAGTATATTCAAGAGGTTTTAATCTCTCTTGTGGCTTTAATACGGTCTATTGTCCTACTTTAGAGCGGTTTGGTCCTGTTCATTCACTATCTTCCGCTAATTCACTTTCAAACCCATGTGTCGCCTTTGGGTCAAATTGACCTGTTTTGAATTTTTACAAAGAGAAAAAAAAAGTGGAACTTTTTTTTGCTATGAAATTTACTGGCTTTAGCTTACTTTTTTGTAAAATGTTTTATTTTTTAACATCTGTGACCTACCACGTTGAGCATCTTCAGGTCAATTTGACCAAAGGCAACAAAAATTATTAAAAGTGTTAACTGAAGCATATATAAGCCAACATGGGGCTTAGGTAGGGTATTCCTTGGACAATGATAATTTCTCAAGGCTCTTACAAAGACACAGCTACATAGATGTATTTCACATACATGTCTTTGGGCTCTCCAGACTACCATTGTGACTCAAAGAGTACCTGCCTCCTTGGTGAGAGTCAAAAGCCACTATGCACCCTGTCAGTTCTAGTTTAACTCTAACTTGTTCAGAAGAAATGGTTTGGTCCTGGTTTAGTCCTGGTTGTGTCTGAGGTTAGTGGCATTTTAATTCATGTTAATGCTAATATAGTAAGGAATTAGACCTGGTTTAGTCTTAAAATAGTCTTGGTTTTGGTCATGTTTATTCCTGTTTTTTTTTTTTCTTTTGCACAGATCATGAATAAATACAGTGGTTATAGCTAGAACGATTTTGACACATTCTGATTCTTCTCTCGCCCGTTGCAATTTCCTGCTCTCCATTTGAGCCCTGGGAACCCGTTTGATTAAAGCGGAACGAGCCTGAGGTTGATCTTTATCTGGACACAAACAGAACCTGGGCCCGATGCAGGAGGGGGGAGGGGTTAATGGGAGCCGTGACAGTCGCAGCCTCTCCATCTGAGGAGGAAAGGTCAACTCACAGAGCACACGGGCAGCTCAACCCAAAGGCCAATGCAGAGAAAGACCAAAGACATTTCAGTCAAAGTTCTGCATGTTTTCCAGCCAACAAAATAAGAGGCTAAAGTAAAGATTTGTACTGTTGAAATAGTAAATGCAAAGTGCAAAAGTTGAAACTGATCCGGCAGTTTGTTTTTGAGTTATCGCGGTCACAGCTAGGATCTGCGGGCACGGATGTGATTCCATAATATTTCCGTTTCGCCGATATAATTAGGTCTAAACCAGGTGCAAGCCAGAAAAATAATAATAAATATAAAAATAATAACCGGGAGTAGGATGGGATTGGGATCATTCAGGTGGGATTGTGATGGGAAATAATTTTGACTTTTGGATTGGGATGGTCACTCTCTACTGGAGACCACTGAGCACCATTGCAACTTTTTCTGTTATGGTCAACAGATTCAAGGCAAACAGGAAATCTGTTCCTCACTACATTTTAATTAGTCTCCAGCCATTGTATTCAAGGTTCAATTATTTTCCTTACAGGCATTTGCAGTACCCCTGGTCACTCACAACTATCCACTGTCCATGTCTTCCATTCCCATCTTCATAAAAGTTTCACCAGCTGAATCCTTATTAATGCACAATGTAGTCCGGTGAGTGACCCATGAGACTGGAAGAAAGCAGCCATGGTCTATTGTTAGATCAAGGATATAGAGGGATTGATTTTGATGGAGGCATGTAACCAGTCAATCAATTGTACAATGTTATGTTGCGCAGTGCTATGTAATATTGTGTGTTAGGGAATTTGGAAGTAACATAATACTGGCTTATTAGCTGAACAAAACTGACCACTGTTCAATTCATATTTATAGTGATTTTTATATTAAATATGAGTAAAGAAATATATATAAGTATATAAGCCAGTGATCTTGGGGCATTTGGTCTGACCCACAACACCACAGATGTCACTTAAAGCTTTTACTAAAAAAATCAAATGTACATACTTTCTACCACCTCTACCTTTAAACCCTTGTGTTGTCCTCGGGTCAAATAGACCTGAAGATGCTCAACATGGTAGGGCACAGATGCATGTGTGCGCAAATATTTTTTTTTTGTACTTGTTCGTCACACAAAATAAGCTAAAGCCAGTAAATTTCATGACAAAAACATGTCTATTTTTCTCTTTGTAAAAATTCAAAATGGGTCAATTTGACCCATAGGCAACACAATTAAGAGGACAGCAGGTTTGAGCATCTTTATTTGACCTTAATGAGTTAGATCACTGGGAGGTGTTTTTGTCTGGCAGTGTACATGGTAGAAAAACTGCATTTCTCAGCTTGTCCTATTGTTTTTAAATGAGCTGCCTGTGAATGCTGGTGTATAAACGTGTGAATGGACGATTTTTATAGTTTTTACCCTGCACTACCACAAGGGTTTTACATGAATTAACTGAGAGACAATTGTGATTTTCTACCTGGCATTTTCAATTGTCTTTTCCAAATGCTTTCTGTCTTGCAAGCTTGATCAGACTGAAATCAGGCAACTGGTCATTGTGGAATTTTCCACTTTGCTGCTTAGCTTCTGGTCCATTTTTAAAATAAATCTGTACAAACCACATGAACTGGACTCTATTCTTATAATTGCTTGAGCTCAGAGCCTCTCTCTTTGACTATTTGTATTTGGAAGTCATTTCATTTTATTTTTCCTTCATTCCCTCAGTCCTGGTTCCCCAAAGAGCACCGTGGTATTCCCTTTGGGCAGGGGCTAAATTGCGAGCATTAATCACTTCACACTCATCAGCATTTTAAAGGTGAAAAACCAAACAGCTTGTTTTTCATTTGGCCAGGCTTTAATAGGATTGTTTTCTTGTAATTCACAACCTCTGAGAATTTAACAAAAACAATTAACACTAAATTGTTCACTGTGCTTTTTCACATTTGCCATGCATTAAGATAAATAGAAATATAAATATGGTCAGAATTTCATGTTATACATAGCCCTTAACTACATTGTATCTACCTCATTAAGTACAATGTAATACACTGTGTAACAAACTGTAATAACATGTAACTACGTTTTATTGTGCATACAGAATGGTTAAGGATAGGGTTGGGGTTATTGTTATACAGTGTTTTACATAGGCCTTGTATACATTGTATCTACCTCATTAAGGCCTATGTAATACACTGTATAACAATGACCCCAACTATCCTTAACCATTCTGTATGCACAAAAAAATACGTACATAGTTACATGTTATTACAGGTTTTTACACAGTGTATTACATTGTACTTAATGAGGTAGATACAATGTAGTTAAGGGCTATGTAAAATACAGTGTTACCGAAACTATAGAACTAAGATGTGAGGCCCAACAGGCTACTATGGTTCATTTTCGTCTGGTCACTAGCTAGTAATCAAGCCTATATACAGTATTTATTGAGCTAATTTATGCTAAACTGATTGAGTATATTGCAGGTAACTGATGCCTACCCCAGCAAGAGACATCCATTGCGTCACCACACATTCAATTGTGGGAGATAACCTACAGTAACACAGGAATAACATGCAGACTCCACCCAGTGTGATTCTGTGTTGGCCAGCCAATCACCTCCCTTCTGAGAAGTAGATGCATTAATCATTCCACTCCCACTGTGCGCACCTAATTAAAAATATTGTGAAAAAAAATCAATATTGTAATCAAAACCAGAATGTGTTTTGAACTGGTGCCAGGTAGAACAAAGCAAAACTGTTCCAAGACCCGCACATTATCGTTCCCGCAATTTATTCCCTTTAACAGCAGGTGGCAGTACTGCATGTTTACCCTCAGGTGCCTAGGACATGTGCAGCATTCAGATAACACTGTGTTCTCCACCTGTAGATCCTGTCTATCCTGCCTCATACAAACACACTTGCTCATGAAGTCATCCACTGTGACGCTCCAACATGGCTGCCACACTCCGACAACTCCGCCATGTGTGAGAGGCCCAGCCAAAAAGATTAAAAAGAGGAGTGGACGCCTGCCACCGAACCACCAACGCAGCAAAACGCAAACTGTATATAAGCTGGTGCCATGTCGACAGGCCAAGAAAGTGTTGTGAAAGCCTAATCCCGTCATGTACTTGTCTCGTCTGTTCGCCGTGGAGAATGGTGATGTCAGGAGAAAGCCCAAAACATGAGTGGTAATAAGACATAGAGGGTCAGGGTGCTGCCAGATCAGCCGCAGGGCGCAACAACAAAAGTCACTGGTGAACATGTCTCTTAATAAGGAAGAGGCAAATCTAAAAAAAAAAACTTGACACAGACTGGCTAAAGTCACTGTTGAGATCATCTTTTTGGATTGTTATGAATTCTTGTCTTTGTCTAGACACTCTGAAAACAAAGAAAACAATCATTATATTGTGAGCCTTTTGGACACAATCATAATGATATTACAGCCTGCTTTTGGACCTTATTCCAACCTTGCCAAAATGTTTTGCAGTTGATGTTTTAAGTGCCACCATGACACAACTATTCTCCAAAACTGTTGAGGAAGCTCTGTAGAGGAACAATTGTGGCCAGAATCACAATATGACTGCATTCAAGGTAAAGATTTCATTACCCCTGGATAGTTGCAAGTTAGTGCTAGGGTTGATAGAAAGACTGACATTGATTTGCTAGGGCAATTTATACTGACCAAATCTGTTGATTGAACCCACAACCTCCTTGCTGATTGATGGTCACGCTAATCACTGCCACCCGTTGGCCAAATGCATTGGCTAGTATGCAGAAGCAGGCTTTTATGAAATGTACACTCACAGCTAATGGGGACAGGAGAAAGGGAGAGAATTAAAAGCTGTAATGAAGAGGTGCTTGAATGACCGCTGCTGCAGACTGTCCCTGGGGGCACCTAGACCCTTACTGAGCTGTGGGTGTGTGTGTGTGTGTGTTTGTGTGTGTGTTTGGATGAATGTGAGAGGAAGTAAGCATCCATCTACTTCCTGTCGGGCTAAATCACCATGCGCTGTCACTTTGAAGACGCCATACTGTGAGCCTATAATGTATCCATATGGTGCTCAGACACTCCACTGCACACATCCAAGCACTGTTTACCCTTCACAATAGGACTATAGATAATGGATTTCAATAGTATTTACCATTTGAATATAAGCTTATGGCACATGGACCAGTGTTCAGCACAGGAATTGAACCCACATCATCCATGCTATTTCCATTTATGCGCTAACATACCACATACATAAGCCAATTTGATTTGTATCAGTGTATCAGTCTTATCAATCTGGTACTGCTCCCATAGAAAACATCTGAAAAGAGGAGACTCCTCTTGAGGGATTTTCATTGTGTAATTTTTAATGTCTTAAAAATATAGCAGCATACATTACGTTTTTTAGCGTCCCCATGTTGGTAATACGTTTTGCTAAAAGGCTTGTTGCTGTCGGCAAACCTAAAGTCCACCTTCTCACGGCAATACTGCCACAGGATTGGTCTGCACCACCAGTGGTGTCGCTCAGGAGCAGTACAAGATGCATTTTCATGAGTTTGGAAAACTGCAGATCTTGCGAGAATCCAGCCTGCAGAGCAAGGTTAGAAGCTAAGTGCTAATATGTCAGATTCCATAATTCTTTAGGCACAAAATGAGCTTTACAGATGCCAATTTGTCCTCATAGTTATTTAAGGATGTAACCAAGCAGCCGGAACCCAGACCAAATATGATAATTGGTCATTTTTGTTATTGTTGGGTTGCTGCATTATTGAACCACATGATTATTAAAAAGAGCTTTAGTGGTGAATCATGGAGGTCAAGTCCTGCAGAACGTACGCTTCCCTCACACCACTATGATAAGCTCACTGTGCTGAATCTGAACATTCCATTCTGTCTGACTTTGAGACAAGACATAGACACAGGTTATTCCATTTGATTAATACGAGAGACGAGATAAAGCAGTGAATATATGCGCACAGGTTAAAGGGCCTATCTCCAGCACTTTATTATAAAGGTAATAATTAGAGTTGATTTAATGAAAGTGAAAATTAATCTTTGGCAGCTGTCTGGTGCTTTTACACAAACTCTATCTGCTGCTGCCAAAGTCTAAGTCCATCACTGCAGTGCATCTGGACAAAGGTTATTTCAAGCTAAAAACAGGCTCTTTGAATTGTATCAACATCCAATCATACGCTTTTTTGTTGCAAACTGAAATCTGAAAAAAGTGCAACATATTTATAAAGTTTTCATATCATCAGCCAGTCACTAACGACCTTTTGCCAACCTCAATTCTTAATTCATCTAACAAGAAAAGAATTTGTTGTGGACTTGAATGTACACAGGGTTTATATTACAGCTAGCATAAATTGTAGTGTACTTCAGCATGATATGTAGAAACATAGGTGTAAAGATGAGTGCATTGCTGTTGGTGTGGTGCCAGCTGGCCTTTCCTAATGCATTCTGCCCCTCTGCTGACCACACA
Source organism: Philypnodon macrostomus (assembly GCA_036025475.1). Lineage (NCBI taxonomy): Eukaryota > Metazoa > Chordata > Actinopteri > Gobiiformes > Eleotridae > Philypnodon > Philypnodon macrostomus. The sequence continues at coordinate 1,586 of JAVQKC010028192.1, read as the reverse complement.
TGGACTGTATATTATTGATAGAGTCAGTGTCAGTGTCTGGAATATGAAGTTTTTTTTACTATGATGACCTCCAACTGCAACACTAACAAGCCCTACACAATCTGAAATGACCACCACAGGCCAATTAACACAGTACAATGGGTAGTTTGGCACTTACCAAATGACCAATTACCAATCATCAACTCAGAGCAGCAGGGGAGCATGTAATACAATTGTCTGAAATATAATATTAGAAAAGAATAAGAAATGCATGAAAAAAATTATATATAATAATACATGAATATCCAAATAAGTCAATCCAACCAAAGATTACTATTAATGTTAGATCAAGGGCATAGCATCAACATCAGTGCAGGGTTTAAGGGGGGGTTTAAGGGTCCCGGAGATTTATATCATTTTAAAGGGGAACTATGCAACTTTTTACTTTACCAAAACTTCAGTGTGACCCTAAATGAGTTGTTGTGGGGTGAATGAAGCTCCTTGCTAGGATGAATGTCCGTGGAAGTCTCGGGTTAAGTCACAGGTCTCGCCAAAACCACAATTTGCTTTTAACAGGCTTTTACAGAGAGAGCTCCAAGAAATAAAACGATGTCAAACTGACCCAGACCTGGTGTTTTTGTGTTGAACAGTAGCTTTATGATCATCTAGAATCAATATATAAAGTCTATATTCTTTGTGTTTTTCTGTGGACAGTGTTATTCTCTGAAACTGTAGGGGGCGCTCTGTGAAGGACAAATGTGACCAAACCAGTGAAAAGTTGCATAGTTCCCCTTTAAATCATGTCTAGATTTAAAATATTTGTAATTAAGCCATTTTCATAGCAAAATAATGCATCTGCAACATTCAGTTTTTTTTTTAACTCAAAAATGTTCATGGGTGTATTTGTTTACTGCACAGTTTAGAAGCTTATTGCTGTTGCTGCTACTGTCTTTTCCACAAGACTGCCATATTTTCCAGTCCTGTCCAGCGAAGGCCATGTGATGGGGATAAGCCCCTGGTCAAGCTCCCTCCACCCCCCCCTCCACCCCCCCCAGGATGAGATATCAGCTCTGGATTAGGAAATGGAGAACCTGATTTACTCTGAGCTAAACTCCTCTAAGTCCACTTATCTGTGAAAGTGTCCCTCCGAGTGACACATGAGAATCCAGTGTGTCCAATCACATTACTGCTCTTCACGACAACACAACATACCTCTGAGGTCTACTGCTGCAAAAATAGATTGAATAAGACTACGACGGTAGCATGGAATGAGATTCTGTGTGTGTACCCATGATGGAGGATTAGGATTGAACACATGCTGTATACAGTATAAAGAGTAGCAATGGTAAATGTCATAGAGGAGGCTTCTACTAACCAGTTCACACTTCTGTTGTGTCATTGGGTAAGATACCTCACCCGACCCAAAAGTTTGAAACTCTTCAGATGAATAAATAATAAATAATAATAATCACCTAACATTTAAAATGTTAATTCTGAAAGTTGAAAAAGGGCATCTGGACAAGGTTTTGATTGTTGAAAAGCTTTCATCTGCCAATCCAGCAGACTTCTTCAGTTCTGGTTAGAAAGGTGGGTGAGCTGAGATTTAT
>JAVQKC010028156.1:0-22698 GCA_036025475.1 Philypnodon macrostomus | reverse complement strand
CTGAAATGGTCTTCACTTCACAGGTGTGCCCTGTCAGGTTTAATAAGTGGGATTTCTTGCCTTTTCATGAAAATAAAGAAAACTCATTGAATGAATGAGGTGTGTCCAAACTTTTGGTCAGTACTGTATGCCAGAATGTGTGGTCAGTAATATAGTATGTTTGTTACAACCAAACTAAACTTTCATATTTCAGTCCAATCAACTCAAAAGTGTTTGATCTTGTGTTGTTGTGCAAATCTTGTGTGTTTTTTGTAATTTCTCATGGATTGGTAAAAGCATTCAAGAAAAACACAGTTTAAATCGGACTACACCTGAAAATGAATGGTTTAATTTCTGATTAGATTAAGCTGATCTCAGTCTGTTTATAAATCTGGTTATCTACCGTGCAGGCTCCAGTAAAACCACAAGCAGCCAGTTTATTAGTAACATATTCCATTTCAGTAATGACCTTGTTATTTAAGTTGTCGTGAGAACTTGCAAACAATCACAATGTGGCTTACGTCCATTTGACCTTGGCTGGTTCCCTGTTGTTTGAAAACCCCAGAGCCATAGGCAAAGGCTAGACTTATGTCTTGAGGAAACTGGGAGAGAATCCGTCTGTACAGGACTCCAGTGTTGTGAAGAGCTGTAAGTGTCATTTTAGATAGGACAGCGCAACAACACACACGTTTATCAATGAAAAAGCTGAAAAACTAGCAAATAAATAAACCCTTTTGGTTTATAATATAACGGTAACATTTCACAGTAAACGGCTAAATGCTAACGAGCACGACTGGCGCTACTAAACATCATATAAAGAATATTTTTAAACGTTTCACCGGTCAGCTCAGGTCAGTTGTGCGCTTCACTGTCGACTACATTGTGCGTCACGAAGACTTCCTGGTGTAGTGGTTGATGGGAAATTGAGTCAACTGTAACGATAACAAAACCTTTATTTGTCCCAGTGTCCCACAATGGGGAAATTGCCTGGGTTTACAGATCTAATGTTATTTCAACTTAACTATATATGTGTGTTTCTATAACAGGAAAGCAATATTTTTTCTATTGATTATTTATTTTAAACTACATACATATGGCCTAGTGCACATTGTGAGGTTAGTGGACCATTACTGAACAATTTATAGGCTATTGTATCTAAATGGATAATGCCAGTATTTTCTTTCAACATAGCCTAGCCTATAGTATGCAATATTGTGGCTGTCACTTTCTAAATGTTGAATACATTTTGTCCCAGTTCCCAATAAATCAAGGGGCATGGGCTTTGGTGCCTGGGCAAGCCAAGCACACATTACTCTACATTTCACTTCTCTATTGCTCTCATCAGTCTGAATGAATTAATATTGTATGTAGATTTATGACGAGCAGCAGTAATAATTCTGAGGCTCATTATGAGACTGTCAGGACCATTCGTCAGGACTAAGACCAATATTATCTTTGTAGTAATCGCCTCTGGCCATCACTTCAGCCAAATTACAGAGATGAGAACACTGGGTTCTGAATAAAAACCTCATAAAGTGAAGTAGAAGTTTTGTTGGGTAGCCTACAGTCGACAGTTCAGCTCTTCTCTTTTTTTCTGCTCACAGCCAAGACTTTGAAGTGTTATCTTTTAAGCTATTTTAGTTTATTTATTAGTTTATTAGATGTATATAAATAATATTAATAAATCAGAATCCGATCAATATTGGCGCAGGGTGAAGTTTTACAATTATAAACGGTGAGGCAAAAATAGCCTACAGTTCAGATTAAAAGCTGTGTCTTTCCTTCTTTGACCACTAGGAGGCAACACTCAACCATGGCCAGTTTAATTGACGTGAGACACGTGGCTAGGTGAAAGTGGCAAGCAGCTGACGCACGTGTTTTTCGTCAAGGTGTGTAACAACTGGTAAGTGACTACATTCAGGGCACAAACCTGAAAATATACACCATTCTTGTACTATGATATCACCCAATAGGCTATATAGGGTATTTTATTCTACTTTACCCTACACCATTTTGACACAGCTCATTGAGTGACAGGTGTTACTTTTAGTTACACAATTTGGTACTTCAGTAAGCGAATTATATTGATATAGTGAAGTAAAAAAAATAAAAGTATAATGGGTCATACCCTAGATGGCGCTGTTTTGACCAGCATTTGTTTGACTATAGTCATGAAAAAGAGCAGTATTATGAAATATTTCAGTATTTCTGTAATAGTTTGTCATGACACAAACTTAGATATTAAAGTAATGTTAATAAATATATCTTGAGATTTGATACAGGCAACTATCAGGAAAGATCACGCATGTACAGGAGCAGCATATCTCTGCTTTGTATGCCTGTTGCCATGGTGATCCCTGCCATTGCTGTTTGTGTGTGGGAAAAAAACATTAAAAGAAAATGCTCCATTAACCACAATATGTGCAGCTGCAATAGATTCATTTATGTAGAGGACTCGACGAGTACCATGTCATGTAATGTAGAGAATCATTTTTGTTCAATCCATTGTGTTGGAAATACACAGCTAGTAATTTTCTTAGGCACAGCACTTAAACATCAATGTGTGGGTCTCCCCTGAGTTTATATTATGAGAGTTGCTATGTCATAGTATTTTACTGTCCCTCAAGTGCTGATCCTATGTAAACATGTTGGCAGATGGTGAACCTAATAATGTTTTACTAAAATACATGTAAGATAACTTTATATGTGTGTGAGGATACAAAGTAAATACTGTCTAAACCTGAAGTTAAGTTAGCAGCTAAACTACAAAAATTATATTCATTTTGCATTTAAGATGAAAAATGTTCTTTGTTTGTATGTCCTATCCAGAAGTACTTGCGTGACATAGTTTTAGCTTCACATGGGTCAAATGAAATATACAAATACATATAAAAAATAAAATAAAAAATATTTGTTCGCTTTTTTATTATTCAACTGATCTAAAAAATTGTTTACCGTTTAATTTATTAGCGAAATAATCATTAGTCGCAGCCCTAATTTTGATTTTACATGTGTTTTCTGTTATGTATGTTAAACTATTTACAACCGCTAAATGGTGTAGACTCACTGGAGGATATATGCTGTAGATATCGGAGCAAATGTTGCTTCCATTTTACATATGGAAAAATAGGTAATAGTTGCCCTTAAATAGCACCTAGAAGTCAAATCAATGGATTAGGTTCTGCTGTACACGCTACATATGGTGGAGTATGTATTACAGCGTGTCATGAGCACCTACTGATGCCAGATGCGCCCAGGATCCGAGTGCTCAGATTTTTGAGGATTAACTCGATTGAGCTGGTGACGCAGCCACAGGAGCTTTGGCCTCTGTGTATTTCACCCACACAGATATCTCCCCTAAGCCTCAAAGCTGCATCTACACAGGCTCACAGACCCCAGCCCCAACCCACTGATGTGTGATGATGCCTGACTTCTGATAGGGCTTAACAAAAAATATCACTTCATTACTCTTATTATTAATCTCAGCCACATTGGTCAGAGCCAGTGCACCTTTTGTGACAGTCCCAATGCTGGATAAATGAAGAGGGATTCATGAAGGGCTTTCAGCATAAAAGCTTTGTCTTATCAATGTGTCTCACTGCATGCAACATACTGTAGATCTATCCCCCAAAGAAAAGTGTATGATATTTCAGTGCTCTAATTCACGGTGGAATAACAAGTGAATGAAAAGAATTCAGGAGGTGATATTAATGTAGGGAAAGTGCTTCTGGACCAACACTGTTTGATAAGCAAATAAAAAAGTCAAATAAACCCAATGTTTGTCATGGTTTGGGGCGGGGGCCTCTTATTGCTCGTTAACAATATAAAAACCCTTAGAAATCACACAATGTCTGATTAAGGTTCCAGTCAGTGCCAGTTGCGGCAGACGTATGGGGCCGATATATACCTTGCTGTCGGGGACGACAGCACAGGCCTAGTTTTGAGTGGAGATGCTAAAATCCTTTATGTTGCACAAAATGCCCCAGTTTAATCTCCACATCAACATCATGTTTATCCGTGACTCATCCGGGAGCTGTATAATTTCATCACACACATGTATTATATAATGACTGTTTAAAATGTGTTACCATGCTGTGTTTTTTGTGTGTCATTACGAAACATGAAGGCCAGGAAGAGCCGGGAATTGGCTGCATCTCAGTGACTCATGCTGGCTTTTTTTTCTGGTTGACTCAACAAAAGCAAACCCCCAGCCCCCACCTCTAAAAATCTAAAAGGCTTAATCAGAACTAAATCAAGACCAAGACAGATCTTATCCCAGACTATACTGAGGACTAAATCAGGGCCAAATTTTATTTGGCTGTTTTTTATTGGCTTTGACAGTTATCAGATTTATATTTATCGTTAATTATATCGGCGAAACGATGATATTATGCAATCCCGCAGATCCTAGCTGTGAACTCAAAAACCAATTGCCGGATCAGCTTCAACATTTGCACACAGGTACATACCATAAAGACGCCGAACTGTATTGATTTGTGTACTTCTACTATGAATATTAATTAAGTAATGAAATAATTACTGTCCAATATTGTGAAAGCAATAACTCAAAAAGTCTTTGCTGGATCTTTTTGAACTTTTTGCACACAGGTACATATCATGAAGACGCAGACCTGGATTGAGTTTGGCACTTCTACGATTAATGACAATTAAATAATTAACTAATTAATGCCATGTCTGATTCAGGTGCCCATTGGTGACAGTTGTGGCAGACGTATGGGGCCGTTTCGCCGATATACACCATGCTGCCAACAGCACAGGCCTAGTTTATCAGATGGAAAACCAGATATGTACATTTAGTTTCTTGCCACAGGAATAGTGCAATTGTCCTATATATTGTGCTCCACTACTTTATTCCATATCATGAATCTGTTTTTAATAGAAGTCATTTAAAGTCTGTGTAAGGGTGCTAGCTGAAGGATAGTGAAGCAGTCGGAAAACCTTGTAGCTATTGTTTATTATGTCAAAAAATAGATGGCTTATGCAAATTGAAATCATGAACCAAAGCAGGAAAAATAAGGCAGTGCAGTTACTCAGTTTATTTTAAAGAATTATGTAAACATGAACTGCAATAATTACATGTGGCATTTGTGTCTGACTACACATGATCAATTGTTGAAGTTTTGATTTGATTAATTTCATTTGACCAGAACAACATAAAATATTAATAATACTTATACAGTGAAAAACATCCCTTGAGTGACTTTGTTTCATGAAGGTCCCCATCTTGACTAAACCTCACATGTTTCATTTAGACTAATTAATGACAAGCAACAATCTTTATATTTTAATCAATAATTATGCAGATGATTCATATTTACATTGCACTCACAGCGGGTGAGCATCCACCAACAGTCTGTGGATGCAAAACATTATTAACAAAAAAACAAGGTTGAGCTATTTATTTGTTTTTTGATAATATTGCTAACTATACAGATACATGTGCACCACTTATAATTAGCACATAATTAAGCAATATAATTACATCATCTTTGTCTTTTGTCTTCAGAGCAGCCTCATTAATCCATCAACCTGCCAATCTGACAAAGTATTGCACAAAGGTCAGAGAATATATTTTCATGAGAAATCACTGCACCTCTGCTAAAAATAAGCTTCTACAAATGTCACTCAACCACTGAATGAGTAGTGCAATCATATGAAGATGCTAGAGGGGAAATACTTGCACACACTTTGATAGAGTCTGTTCTGAGTTTGTCTTCACTTTACGTTATAACACAGGCTAATTCAGGTTCTATCATTAAAGATAAGATAAAGATAAATACTTCTAAATGTCTCAAGCTGAGACAGAAATCCGTCTTTGACAAGGCAAACATACTGTGTGTAAGAAAAAAGAACATCTAAAAAGGTGTTATATTTCATGAGTTTTATGAGAAATGGGACAAATGCTTTTTTGTAATCATTCTTCGGAGCAAGTGGGGCCTTATTTCTCCTTCCTAATGGGAATAACTCAAAGTGTGAGTGTGGTGGATGACATGGGTCTGCAGATCAGGGTGGCATTCTTCAGCCCTGCTCGCTCATACAGTACTGATGGTGGAGTCTGTGATTGGTGAGCCTGTGATTTTGCTGCATTGTTTATAGATGCGGGACAGTTGTATTTTGTGTTTGATTATGAGGAAGTTGTACCAGGATGTGATGTTGAAAGTGAGGATTGATTCAGTGAGTGAGCAATAAACAACTGTAAAAATGTTTGTGCTCACATTAAAAGTCATGAACTTCTTTTTGTAGATACGGTGATTTGTGAAGGACAGGCAGTGAGAGGCCTGTGATGCTGGTGGCTGTGTGGCACCTTGTACTGCTTGACCTGACCACTGCATTTGATACAGTGGACCACAATATTCAAATCTCCCGGTTTGTTTGCATCAAGGGTGTAGCACTCGAGTGGTTCAGGTTTCTCTGTTTGTCTGGGAGACTGTGAGTCCTCCTCTTCCCCTCTCTCCAAGGAGTCCCACAGGGTTAAATTTTGGTCCCTACCCTATTCTCTTTCTACTTGGTGTCCCTGGGCTCTATTTTAAGAAAACATGTCATAGCGTTTCATTGTTATGCAGACGACCATCTTTAGTGTGTCCCTAAAGAAGAATTACAAAAGTGTCTGCTTGACATTAAAGACTGGATGGCTTTAAACTTCTTAAAATCTGAAATCAAGAACCTTGGTTTTAAAATGTACAATGTTCTGCTGCACGTCCTTGAACTGGCACTCGTAAATATGAGCACAACATCCCGTTTTATCTTCTCTCCCCTGGCTGCCCGTGCACTTTAGGATACATTTTAAACTTCATTTATGATGCCCCAATGTACCTCTCTGAGCTATTACACACCATACTCTCCTCCACGGTCACTCAGGTCGGCTGACCAGCATAAAATACTCCCACTACTTTTTCCATACACCTGCACAAAACTGATGTCAGGGCCACTGGTCTAAAGTCTCCCAGTTCTTTGCGTGTGTTTTCTTGGGGATGGGAGGAGTCAAGGAGGAGCTGGAACAGCCTGGTGACTACCCCACCTAACCCCTTTTGTGTGGGTTTATACGGAGCATGATGGTGGTGACCTCCAGATTTCAGTTGTTGTACATTGTGTGTATGAAATGTCCACAGTAATACTATGATCTTTAGTTCAAAGAGGTGAAAAGGTGGTTCTAAACAATGCAGTCTGTTATTTGGATGCATGAAAATCCTTACATTTGTGTCGTATGGTACATGGTAGGGTTGTGATTGTGAAAGTTAAACTGGAGCAAGACTTAGTGAGTCCCTGTAATTTTTAAGAATTATCTCCTTTATATTCACATACACAGTATACTGTCTCTGCTCTCCCACCAGGATATTCTCACTTACTGTACAAAATGTTTGAACGTTTTGAAAAGCTGCTTCAAATACAATTTTCTATACATTTCTATAAGATAACATTTATTTACTTGACATCCCCTTTCTGCAGCAGTCACTCTCTCCTCCACAGCACAGTGGGGGAAACTATACTACCAACACAACAAGCTTTACCCTGGAGTATTCTATACATCCAGTCTCTGCACCACATTGAGAAGTATGTTAAGTCAGACATAAGAGCTGGGTCGAACATTGACAATTTTCTGGTGTGAAAGAGAATAAAATATTTCCTTATAGCAGCTAATTCATTGCTCTCTGAATCCTCTTTCACTGAGATATAAAAATACTCACAATTTACTGGTTGTTGCACACAATCTAATGCTTTTAGGCCCTGTCCACACAGAGAGAGAGACTCGTGAATGAGTGCGACAGAGATTGTTTTTTTGTCTGTGTAAGTCTCTGTGTCAGCCCTACGACAAACTGGCAATTGTCCAGTGTATATCCTGCCCCATAGTTGCTGGGATGATCTCCTGTCACCTGTGAGATGAATATTAGAAATACATCAATATACATGAGATTTTAGCATATATCTTTCAGTGTGCTCCAGTGTGACTGATTATTTGACAATTTGAAAAATATATATTGTTGGTTTTCCCTTGGGGATAATCTGCTCCTATTTAGTAGTGTAATTGCAAGAGCATTGGACTAATAACAAGCCGAACGTTGATCCGAAATGCACCGTACTGTATCTCATTGTGCTAGGCATCCCTTGTATCACAATTATCTTGGCAACCCATTCAAGCACATTATTGAAGTGCAATGTGTTCAGTGGAGGGACTAATCTTAAAATGAATTGGCCTGCAGGATACCGGAGACAGCACCGAGTTTTCTTTACTGCTACCTATTTTTCTTATTCAAGTGTCTTGACTGTAATAGATTTTATTGGAATGTTTTTTTATGCAAAGTCTGTTCTTATATACGCTGTGGTCAAAGTCTTTGGCATAGTGCACCTTTACATTTACAGTTCATCAGCAGTGTAAGGTTATAACCAAAGGACCCGGGTTTTCATGGTCCTGGTTTAGCTCTTGGTCTAGTCCTAGTGAAGAATTTATTTAGTCCCTGTTCAGACCTGTTTTCATCCTAGTCTTAATTGGTTTATCCCTGATTTAGTACTGGTTTAGCTTTGTCTAAGACCTGTTTTAGCCCTGATTTTTTTAGATTATCCATTTTCCAATGGGCTCCTGTATCTCCTGAGCTTTTCAGTTGCACTGGCAACACTGCCTGATGCCTCCATGCATGCTATGAATAGAAAGGCGTAGCTTCAAAAAGAGGTCTTGTTGGGTTATTTTGTTGGGTGTTTTTTTTTTTTTTTGTAAAGTCTGCTGTTTTGGCTTTTGTCAATTTTCTAATGTCACCTTTCTACATAAACATTGATATGCTTTTAAAACCATATGTCTGTATTTTTACAGTATGTGCACTGTGAACTGATTAAACCTAATTTAGCAATATTGAATCATGAGTTCACTGGCACAGTGCAGCATTATAATCACATTCCAGTCAACAGTGGATAGAGGAAGATGAAAGGTCTTGAGGCATGAGCGAGTTGGAAAAATGATGAAAATATGGCGGTAGAAGGAGGTGGGGCTTGTGGTGCGGTTCTTCTTGGTGTACCCATCTCTGAACTCCACCTTTCTCGTGCGACACTAGCAGGAAAAGCCCTTTTCACTGGCTGCACACGGCACACAGCTCATCACCAGGCTGCAGCATGACAAACACATGTGTATGGCCTGTGATGTAGGAGGATGATGACAGGAGGGGAGTGGGGGGAGTAGGGGGGAGTGAGCGAGCGTGCCTATGGGAGGATGGAGAGAGTGAGCAAGCTGAAAGGGCGAGATAAACAGCTCATTCAGGAGGAGGAGGGGCCATCGCAGCAGCTCGCAGAAGAGGGCGACGTAGAGCACCACACCTCTCTCTCTCCTCCACAAACGTCATACACACACGAAGGAGGAGGCGTAAGAGGCTCCGGGAGGAGGAGGAACACCACACCGACGCTCTCTGTAGTCGCGGCTGTGCTTTGGAGAGCTGTCTGCTGAAGACTGGACCAGAGCTTGATCCATCTACTCCATCCATTTTCAGAAAAGGTGGCACCTCTGCTGCTCTATAAGCTGGTCTGTCATTCATCTAACCTCAGCAGCTTTGTGCTACTCAAGCTCTTGATACTACTACAGCCAACAAACGAGTGACCTTCTTCAAGTGCAGCCATGAACTTCCTTCGACGCCGACTATCGGACAGCAGCTTCATGTCCAACCTGCCCAACGGCTACATGTCGGACCTCCAGCGGCCCGACCCCCCTGCCCAGCCTCCCCCCACGGCCACCTCTCCGTCCTCATCCCAGCAGGGCGCTCCTCAACCAGCTCCTTCTCCAACCAAAGCTCCTGCCCAGGTACCAGCCGGTTCCCCCGCCGTGGGTCAGGAACGCCGCTCCTCTCAGCAGGGCCAGATGACCCAACAGCAGACCCAGTCCTCTAGTAGTGGTGGAGGTGGCTTCTTCAGCTCCTTTAGCTCCATCACAAACGTGGTTAAACAAACAGCCGCGTCAGCCGCCGGATTCGTGGAGCAGTCGGCACCTTCTCCATCCATCTCCAAGAAGTTCAAGATCCTCCTGGTCATTGATGAGCCACAACATGAGTGGTGAGTGCAGTGGACTTTGTAGTAGTGAGTTCAGCATAGTCTCAGAGCTGCAAAATATATTGTAAAATTTACATTATCATATTGTCAGAAATCCATATGGGGAGAAACTAAATGCATTGCAATAGCGTCTTCTTCGTCACCATGATTTAGGCCTGGTTTAGTACTGGCTTAGTCATTGTTTAGACCTGTTTCAGGAAATGTTTTAGCAGGTTCATTTTTTTTACCTGGTTACCTGGTTTAGTCATGGTTTAACCCCAGCTTAGTCCTTTTTTAGACCAGATTTAGGCATAATTTAGACTTTTTATGTCAAATAGAATATATTCAAACTGTGATTATTATTATTATTAGTTATCAACATCATAGATTGCATATTTTTCTAATTGTGTGCAGCTCAATTGACCATTATTGCCTTTTCAGTGGCTGTTAGTACAAATGGACATATAATAGTATTCATGTATAAGTGCTTCTTGCATGTAGAGTAATTGCACCCATCCCTCAATATTGAAATGCTTTTTGATCTCTCGCTGATACTCCCAAAATAGAAACAGCTCTTTTAATCCAGGCAAGAAGCGACAGCCTCATGGCGGGTCGGGGATTCACAGATTCTCCTCCCAAGCTCTGTCACCTACCTCTGTTTTTCTGTGTTACATATTTCATTATTTTGTCTGTGGTCTGGTGTATAAAGCCTACTAGCCTGTCTGGATGCATGTAGCAGCCACTCATAAGTCTCTATTCCTTGACAGCATCATGGCTAGCAGATTATCCCTTTGCTCCTGATTCATTCATCATGCACGATCATACAAGCTCTCCCTCAAATCAAAAGCAAGGCATCTGAAGTGAAATGTGAGCCTATACTACGCTATGTTGGTTCAAACCTGCTTTCTGTGTATGTGCATGCTGATAATGGGGTTTTTTGCATTTGACCTTTCTATATCAATGTGTGTCCCTCTATAGTAAGATTTTGTCTCTATGGTAATATATTGTCTCTGTTCTGATTTTTTAAATGCGAATGCTCAAATATCTTAGAGGGCATTGTGGATTGTTGCAAATGCTTTAGGCTATAGGGACATAGCAGATTCAAAGGCTACAATTTAGTGTCAAATGTAGCCTATGGTAATGTAGCAGAATATGGTCAAATCTCAGTGGCGTAATGGGTGAGCGTTCAACCTGCAACCAGAGGGTAGTCAGTTCGAATCCTCGCCCATCATATACTGTTGTTGTGTCCCTGGGTAAGACACCCAACCCACATTGCCTATGAATGTATGTGGTTGTGTGATTGGTGTTTGGTGGGGGTCGGAGGGACCGTAGGCGCAGAATGGCAGCCACACCTCTGTCAGTGTGCCCCAGGGCAGCTTTGGCTACACAAATAGCTTACCACCACCGGGTGTGACTGAGCAGTGATTGAATAATGTATTGTGCATCTTCATTCTGACAGTTCTTTCTTAGATCATTTACCCCTGAACTACAAGATTCCTGGTCTTGTTTTGGGCACTATGTCTTTAGCATTGCAAAAGCTGACCAATGGGTTTGTGGAGGTCTGACTCTCTATTCCTGCGTGTACTACTAACATCTCTTCATCTCTTCAACATGGCACCAACAGTTTAAGCCCAAGGTCTCTGAATTGATGATATTTTTGAGTGCTGTTTTCTGTTTCTGTAATCTTCTGAAGCCGGCTGTGTACCACCAAAGCTTCATTCAGTCATGCAACAGGGATTTAGAAGCAGGCTGCATCATAAATGAATAAGGAGACGAGACAGTGGCTGGTACTGTTTGGAGTAGATGGGAAGATGTCAAAAAGGTGTGGGTCTGGGGCAGCTGCTGCACATCAAAGCAAGACCAATATACTGTTTCATATTGATTACTGTTTGGTATTTTGCTTATATGATAACATTGACATTGAACATTGGGGATTTATGGCTTTTATAACATAACTTATAGATGCATATATACACATAAATACATTATATACTTTTCCCCCCCTCCAGTATTTGGGAACAACCTCTTTACTTGACTGCATATCCTATTTTTGTTTGTTGTTTGGATTGTTTGTTTTATACGACAACATAAACAGGTTACAGTGTGTAAAACGTTGATACATTTTGAGTCATATGCCCCAGTGCTAGATACTACAGTGTCACAGAGCTGCTAGTAATGCATGTATACACTACTACAACATGACATGTACACATGAGTAGCCTGTGATTGGTTGCTCTACTTCAGGATAATCCAGAATGTCAGGATGTCAGTGCTTTTGTGGCTTTGACGGGAGAGCTGCCATCGGTGACGTAGCAATAATATGAATGGGAGACTGCATCTTCAAATAAAAACAATAAAAAGCGACAGAGACAGCAGAGTTAACCAGACAGCAGTGAGTATGTGTATTACTGTTCTGAGAATGTCAGCGTTCAGGAAATTGATGTGATAGCAACTACCATAGCTGTGAACTTTGGGTATGGTACGAATTGTTATGTTGTTGTATACATGTATGTTACACACTTTTTCTGGTCATAGTGTGTCCATATGAATCACTTTCCATTGCATTGTCATGTGTAGAGACTTTTATCAATTGCTGACATTATTACATTAGAAGCCAAGCAATAAAAACAGCTTTGACTATTATGAAGACATTATTAATATTGAATATATCCTTATTTCAAAAGAGTAAATATTCAGAGCCTTGGGTTATCCATAGACCATTGTCTATTATTGAACTAATCAATCACTGGAGAAAATATAATTCATAGTGCTTTCAAATCCACTGCCGTTATTTCCATAAAGTCCTATTGTGTTTGTTGGTAAACAATCCTTCATCCTGAGAGCTACATAAATATTCATGTTCATATTTTTAGGTGGGATGTTTGCCGAGACAGAGATTCCTTGGAGCACCCAGGCCGGAGAGACATCCCACTAAATGTTATTGATTTTCCATTTAGGAGAAGGAGGCAGGCTCTAGCTCACTATAGAATACCTTAAATATAATGCCTGAAGTTTCCTGGCTGCCCCTAGGCCTTCTTTTATTGAGAGTACTAAAAGATAAAATAGCTTGATAGATGTACAGTAACTGATGTGCCAGTGGGCTGCTGCTTATAAAATATTTCAATATCAAGTCTAACTTCACCACTCACTTCAGAAACAAATTTATCGTTTCACTGCTCAATTGAATACTGTATTTAATTGAGATTTCACTGACAGTTTGATGACTAAACTAATGTAGTGGAAGAGAGTTTATGTTTGGTTTGTCAATTAGAATTAACTGTGGAAATATTGTAATTGAGATTATATAATAGTGAATGAATGATTTAGGTTGATGGGGGAAACGAGAGCATCCTGAGGTAACCCAGCCAGAACATGCAAACTCAAGATCAACTGAATGTGAATAAATTCAGCTGTATCACGTTTTTATACGATATGAATTTATCACACTTATATTATACAATCACATTTTAACAAGATCGATATGGAAATTTCAAGATACTAAACATATCTTGTAAAAACGTGATAATTATCATGGAAAACAAGTGTGTATCATAATTAATTCATAATAATTAAAATGCAATAGTTTTCTTGTTCAAACATGATACAGCTTAAGTACATTTACACATATTACAAATGCATTTAGCACCTGAAGTAACCCTAACCCTACAATTTTATATTATGCCATTGCAAGCAAATGTAATTTTTATCAAGGCACATACTGGCAGTAAAAGCACCAATAGTTATCATAATTCACATTTACTGCCTTTGACCAGAGGACATGTCCACTTTGTCCTGCAACACAACCACAAAATGACTGCCTGAATGTGCTTCTTGTTTGTGTCTAGTCTTTATGTACACGAGCCAGGCCTATTGAGCTGATGAAGAGGAGAGCAACGTCCTCTAGGGCCTTTCAAGGTGAATCCAACATCCAGCAAAGGATTAGGGCTATAAGCGGCAGTCGTAGGAGGAGGAGCCTTGGGAGTCTCCCTGAATTGTCCCGGGACATTATCGTCTGGCTTTCCTTATTTTCATGTGTTTCCTCTCCTTTGGCTCGCATCCCTTTTCAAATGACAGTCCCCCGTTTGTTTGTGTGTGTGTGTTGCGGCAGTGAAAGCGCCCCCGGTCCCTGACGTGATGAAGTAATCAGAAGGGACGTGATGATTCAGCATTTTCAGCCCAAAGGCCACTTGTGTGTCTCTTTGCTTTGCCTCTATGTCCCCATCTTTTTATCTACCTCTTTTTGTCATTGTGTGTGGTGTATATAATCCACGTGTATTCATCAGAGGAGATTATTTTGGACTGGTGACTTTTGAATGTGAATCATGTTAGAAGGAGCTTTGGGGTAGAGAGAGACTGTAGATTGATGTACGCTTGTATAAAAGAACTTGGATGTTGGGTTATAGGCTAGAAAGGGAATCTCATGAAATTTGTAAGCAGTATATCTAACACATTTTTAGTGTTCAGAATCGCAAACATGCTCCATTAACCAGTGTGGATGGAGAGGAGACTGTACAGGCTCCTTGTAAAATACAAAACAACAGATCTAAAACTTAAAGAGTAGTTTATTATCAGTCTTACGCCCCAATACTTGGATAAAGGCATCAGGAATAGGGGTGGCACAAAATATTGATATCGGGATTTTTGGAAGGAGATATCGTTCTTGCAGGAGGGTATCGGTATATTGGAATTGATAATATTTTGTATATTTCACGATGTATTTCACTGGCAGTTTGTGAGATAAGTATTTACCTTTCTAACTGTATTTCATTAAAAAATCTATTAATTGGAATACAGTTTAAATACTGCAGTAATTCCTTTAAAAACCGTGATGTATCGTAGGTTATTATGTGCAATATATTGTGTATCGCTGAATCGCCATATTGAGATCAGTATCATGAGCCATGTATCGCGTCTCGAATCGTGAGGTACCCTGAGGTTCCCAGGAAAATCAGGAAAGGCATCTGAAGTAAAAACCTGTGTCATCCTCTGAAAGTGTAGGAGTTGGATATGGAGTCACCATAAATGTTTGCATACACATAACACATATACACAACAACACATATACACAACAAAACACAAAACCACACTCACACCTGCGGTCCCCATCAGCCAATTATATACTAAACAGTTCACACGCAATTTTCACTGCTCCACGTTTCTGCTGACCATGTTCACTGTAAAACTTATGGCCCAAACCACTGCATATGTTTTATTGTGCAATTCATTTTACACCAGAATGGTTTAATTCAGTGGTTCTTATACAATGTCACACCTCAGAAAATGTATTGCTTTCAAAATACCATTTTATTGATTACAATTTTATTGGAAATCAAGACTAACCCAAATATAGACCTATATAAAGAAGTCGATTTTAGACCTATATAAAGAAGTAGACATTTAGAGTAAGTCTCAACCAGGACCAAACCAGGTTCTAAAGCCGGACAAACCCAAGGGTAAACAGGCCTAAATACGGTCTAGACCGGGACTAAATTATATCTATTTAGTGATCTATAGGTATTCAATCTTCAAGTAAAGCGTTAAAACAGTTACAACCAGGAACAATACAGCCTTGAAGAAAGAGATGTATGTAAACAATAAACAAGGTCATTGCAAACAATAAACAAAGTTAACAGACAATCAATAAACACACAAACAAAAGGACTGTCCCAGGACACCCCCTGTCCTTAGACCCTCCATCGCAGATCCACTCCCTGGACGTACGCTATAGATCCGTCCAGGACTGATGGATGAGGAGTTTTTATTGATTGATTTTGGTACTTCTACGATGAATATTAAGTGATTAATTAATGACTGCCTTAAACTGTGAATGCAATAACTCAAAAAGCCTTTGCCGGATCTTTTTCAACTTTTCTAGACAGTTCCATATCATGACGACGCTGAACACGTGCTAACCTCATGTGCGCCAGGGTTTTCTCCAATTTTTGTGCGTCTTAATTATTTTGCACGCACACAAACCTTCAGTAAATCCAGCGCCCGGTGTTTTGAGCCTCAGTTGTATTTGCAAGACCACAACTGAGAGCAGTGACCTTTCTGCAGCTGGAGGCAATGTCATGTTGCTTTTATTGGAGGCTATTACAATGACCTCCTGATGTCACATAATAAGAGCTATTATAGTTTGGTTTAACGGCTTCAAAATAAAATCTCTTTATTTATTTATTTTTTGCCAATTTCAGGTTGTAATGTAATGAGTGCTATGTGACGATCTTTAGTAGTACCGTAGTCCATTTCAGCAGTGTATTTGTTCTGGTTTTTTAGCCTTGAGGTTAGGTTAGGTTAGTTTCATTATGGCCAATATTGAATCTGCTCCAAGCACCAACATCTGCATTACCCACAAACCACTGCAAAAAAAACCAACAATTTTTTAAATGAAATTGGTCATATGTTTGATATCATTCTACAATAAAATGATTTAATCTACTCAAAAGTGCAGACTTCACATAAACCGTTCCAGTTTCACCATAGATACACATCAAAATTGTTGTACCGTCCCATTGTGGCTGGAGTTGGTCTGTTTGGCCCTATACTGAGATCGAGGTCCAGACTAATCCAGCTAACTAATGTAAAATTAACCCAATAACACATTTGTTTAATTACAAACCATTATTAGCTCATATAGTTTATTGTACAATCAGAACTGAATTAAGTTTGATTTGTATCATGGAATAATGATTCAGGATTTCAGATGCATTCAGTATCATATAGTCTTAATATTGCTTTTCCTGCAGCACATTGTGGCTGTCCCTCTGAGGACTTTGTGAGCAACAGGAGGCCTCTGCACGCGCCCATTAGACCAGGCTATTAGTGGATGCGGATTTGTGGCCGGGGCAATACGAGGGGAGTAATAACTAGACACGCTTTCTTTTCCCCTATGGACTACAGATCACCTATTACAGTTAAGTCAACATGAGGAGCCATTAGCCCCAGAGCTAATTAGCATACAGCTCATATATATCGACCATGGACTCCTCTCATGGCAGACATATTCAAAGATAGCGCTATCTGGCTTCAAGTGTAACAAAAGTGAATGTCAATAAAATAGGATTATTTGAATTTGTGTTAAGGATTTACAACAATTAAACAATTAATTCATGTGAGTAGTCAAGTATAGTGAGAGCGAATAGTTGTCTGACATTCACTGTATCTCACTGCCCATTGTCAAGTCTGTTACCCACCTAAGGCTCATAGTTGCTCACAATCCCAACCAAGAAAATGTTGTACCAAATAGCCTATTGTAATAAGAATTGATTGTGAAAAATTTAAAACCATATTTGACCCCTGATTCAATGTTTAACCAATGGTTAAACATTGAATCAGGGGTCAAATATTCGAATAGAAAACACAATAACAAGTCAAATTCTCAAAGCAGTACATAATTCATGTGCCTCATTTTACAAGGCAGTAAGGTAACGCTTCATTTAGTCTTGTGTTAGAAGGTGTTATTTTAAATGTAGTAAAAGCTGGCTGGTTGCTACCATTGAGAGTAATTCTTGTAACTAATGCTACTACAACACATGGAGAAAACCTAATGCAGTGAGTAATAGCATGTATGTATTAGTAATAATGTCACAATCCAACTAGGCTGTCGTCCAAGTATGTGCAAGTTAGAGGCTGTCAAATATACCTGACCTCCCAATTTCAATACAAAATGGCTGACTTCCTGTTTGTTGTAGGGTGGGGTCATAATAATATTTTATGTTGGGTACACTGTGGAGAATCACTGTACCAAGTTTCATTGCTCTCAGCCAAAGTAAGTGTGTCCAGGGTCCCAAAGAAGTCATAAACATGGGGGCGCTATAGAGGGACACGATGTTTTCGCCGATATAATTACTCGAGTAAGAGTAGAGTTGCGTTTCTGTTGAGTTGAGGGACTTAGACATAATAATACATTTGAGTACCTGTTTATATCATAGAACATGATCAGACTATAATTTTTATTAATTAAGAAAAAATCGTATCATTCTCCATAGTTCTCCTTTTAAGCTTGTTCAATTATATGCTTCCATAGGACAGGAGGGCTCCATCATCTATCCAGAACTAGAATCTCTCAGGAATAATGTGAGGGAGCTAGTGTTTTATTTCAAAATTCACAGCTTATTCACAGCTTTTTTATACTTTCTGGTGTGCGTGTGTTTCAGACCGTGATAGAGGGTTGTGAAGGAGAAAAAGAGGAAAGGAGAGGGCTCATTTAAACAAAATCAGCAGCTTTAATCAAATAGAGAGTCAAACTACGGCCCGGGGCCCTGTTGTGGCATAATAAGTTCTCAAACGGGCCCTACCTGGTCCATTTATGTTTCCACTCCATGTACAGCAAACTGTACTGAACAGCTTTTCTAAAATGTGTTTCCTGTTCTTCACTCATCAGCTTATCTCTCAAAAACACTGATTTCACACTTTTGTGTCTAACTATTGTGACATCTTCAGATGAACAGGAACTTTATTGACCATAAAGAGAGAAGTCAATAGGTGTGAGAGAAGTGGTTGGATGAAACCAGATGATTCACAGAAAGAAAAGGGACACAGGCAAAATATGAAATGGTCTCTCTTAAGTGGTCGAACTAAAGACTTGAAATTTAAGCTTTTAAATGAATGAAGTCCTTTGTCGTTGTAAGCAGAGTTTAACTTAATGTAGCCGTTAACCCATCTGCCCATATTCAGCAAACAACTCCTCCTTTTCTCCTCAAACTACACAGACAATTCTGGCCTATTAGGCACTGGGTTATGAGTTTTGTTGGTCCCTGTAGGTGTTCCTGTTAGTTGAATTCATTTAGTCAGTGTCACAGTAAACATACATTATTACTGTGTCATCGACCAATCCGAACTCAAAATACTGTTCATATTTATTTAGAAAACAAAACGTTCTCAAATGATTTATTCTCTCATGAGCTCAGCTCACAGATAAACCTGAAATAATAAACCTGAAAACTAGGGATGCACTGTTTTATGCATCGGTTTTATATAGCACTTTTCTCAACACTCAAAGACACTTTACAATTGAATTATTTATTCTCTCGCCAAACCCGATAGTGGTAAGCTACTTGAGTAGCCACAGCTGTCTTGGGGCAGTCTGACAGAAGCGTGGCTACTATTCTGCACCTACAGCCCCTTCCGACCACCACCAAACACCAATCACACAAACACATTTATTCATAGGAAATAATATGGGTTAAGTGTCTTGCCCACATTATGCGCTCAGGCAGGGATTCGAACCAGCAACCTTTTGTTTCTTTTCCTTTATATAAAATCACAGCCTACCAAAACATATTTACAAATAATTGGTATTGGCCAAACTGAAATATTGGTATCAGATCGTTCATATCAGTATATACTCAAAATACTTTAGATGAGGGACAGATGCTTTCTTTGTTCATTCTATTTCTAATATTTACTATTATATTATTATATTCTAATGTTTCCTCAGAGAAACCTGGTGTTTTTTAGTTTTGGATGTAAACCAACTACTAATTTATTTCTACTGTGAATGCATAAGTTCAAACTCCTATAACAAAACTGGCACAGGGCCTGGCAGCTAGTTTATCTAATGGGGGTAATGATACATAGAAATGCCTCTTCAGTCTTAATGCTAATCATTGGAGTAAGGTTGTAATAAGGGCCCTAGTGTAGGAATCCTTGGTAAGACTTGTGTTATTCCTGGTTTAGACCTTATTATATTGGCGAAATGACGATATTATGGAATCACGTCCGTCCGCGTCCGCAGATCATAACTTTGAACGGGATAACTCAAAAACGAATTGCTGGATCAGTTTTAACATTTGCACACAGGTTCATACCATAAAGACGCCAAACTGTATCGATTTGGATGAAAAATCACTGAAAATATAATTAAGTATTTCATTAATTACTGCCCAAAACTGTGAATGCATTAAGTCAAAAAGTCTTTGCTGGAACCTTTTCAATTTTTGCACACAGGTACATATCATGAAGATGCAGAACTGGATTGAGTTTGGTACTTCTTCGATTAATGACAATTCAATCATTCACAAATGTTTTGATGCACTTTTAATGAGCCAATAATCCTGCTGAACATGAACAAAATCGCAATTTGACACAGTGATCTGGGCAATTGTATAGTAAATTTACATAGGCAAATTACAGAGGTCAAATAAAGAATGCCTCTATAGCTCCCCCATGTTTATGACCCCTATGGGGACCCTTGACTCCCATCCTACAACAAACAGGAAGAAAATGGCCAACATTTTGGATTGAAATTGGGAGGTCAGGTGTATTTGACAGCCTCTAACTTGCACATATTTTGCCCAATTAGGCTCTAACCTGAAACACCTAATGACCCCCTGGCCCTGAACACACCTGACCAATATGATGGCAGTTACCTCTATAGCGCCCCCTATAGGCTGAAGGAAGAATGTAGTTTTAGGAATTTTAAAAGATTTGGCAAAAACATTCTTCGCAAAAATCCAGACAAATCAAAAAGTAAAATAGACCCTTCCCGTGTTTGTCATGGTTTGTGGCGGGGACTCTTAATTGCTCGTTAACAATATAAAAACCCTTAGAAGTCACACAATGTCTGATTAAGGTGCCCGTTGGTGCCAGTTGTGGCAGACGTATGGGGCTGTTTCGCCAATATATTCACCTTGTTGTCGGGGACGACAGCACAGGCCTAGTTTACTCCTGATTTAGGCTCAGTTTAGACCATTGTTTAAGCCTGATTTAGTCCTCGTTGTTTTTTTTTTATTTAGATGTAGTTCAGACCTTGTTTAGGTCTGTGTTTGGAGCAGTTTTTGTCTAGACCATGTTTAGTTCTGATTTAGACTTGGTTTGTATCTGGTTTAGTCCTGGGTTAGTCCCTGAGCAGTTTGATGAGGATGACCAGTATTGTATAGTGCTGATTTAGTGCTGGTTTAGTCGTAGATTAGTCCTTGTTTAGACCTAGACCAGACCTGTTTATGTCTCTCAGCTGCAGGCGGCTCTAGAGCAGTTGGATGAGGATGACCAGTGTTATGATTTCCGGAGGGAGCGGCTGACTGTTCACCGTCTTCACCTGTACTTTCTCCAGTTCGACTACACTCCGGCAGTTGACAGCACAGATGTTACTCTGGTGGCACAGCTCTCTATGGACAGGTAACACACACACATGTGCCTTCTCAGCATCAATTCACTGCATCTCCCTAAATGAACTATGACATGATGTCATTCAATCATATCAATGTTTTTGATGGTCTCCAGCATTTGATGCTCCCTAGAAATGTAGTACACTAATGTAAATACCCTTACCTAGCCCCTCGAAATGATCCATTTGAATGTATAAAATCTGTGTTTAATGATAATATGTTCCAAAGAACTACAAGACACTATAGCCTACATGTAATTAATCAAAATATTATTGCTCGGTATTGTTAGGAACTTGATGATTCGATTTCGATTCTTGAGGGTGTGTTGCGATTTGATATAGGTTCGATTTGATTGACTTAAATGCTTTGATTCTGATTCAATAGTATATAAATACACTAATAACTATTACACACACAAGGCCAAGGGGCGTGGCAGGTAATCAAACAGAAACACGGGAGGAAATACAGGTGGAAACACGGGAGGAAACACAGCTGGGAAACACAGGATGGAAACACAGGAGGGAAACAAAGGAGAAAACACAGGAGGGAAACACAGGAGGGAAACACAGGAGGGAACAGGAGGAAACACAGGAGGGAAACACAGGAGGAAACACAGTAGGAAACAGGAGAAAACACAGGAGGAAACACGGGAGGGAAACGTAATGCTGCTTTCCTAAAGCATTAGTAGGCTATAGTTTTGTTTGGTCATATCATGAGTTTGCACTGGACTGTACTTTCACAGACCTGGCAACCCTGCATGTGTACCATTTAGGTACAGATGTGACACAGATTTAAAGAGAATACCTTTGATCCTAAACTAAAGTCATGTCTAAACCTGCATTTATCTAATAAACGATCCAGCGCTGATGTGCATGCGGAATCTGCATAATTAATTTGTCGAAAGCAGTCTGAATGGAAAGCCTTTCACTGTCCAATGAACAAAAAACAGGGATGTTTGAAACTATAGCTCTGAGGTCAATTCCTCAAGTAAACGAGAGATCTGCTCTGTCTGTGCCGTGCACATGGAATGGAAGAGGGAGTTAGCGCTACACACACACGGGCTGAAAGAGAATTGGGGTTGAATCGAGTCATAGGATTTTCTGAATTGATATTGAATTGAGGATAAAAGAATTGCAAGGCAAGGCAAGTTTATTTGTATAGCACAAATCATACACAAGGCAATTCAAGGTGCTTTACAGAAAAGACAAGTTAAAGAACATAATACAATTAAAAACACAACAATAAGATTAATTACATTTTAAAATGAAAAGTTTGAAGATAAGAACCACATTTAGTTGTCATATGCACAGCTAAACAGAACAGTTTTCAGCCTGGACTTAAACATTGTAAGAGTAGCGGCCAGTCTAACATCTTCAGGGAGACTATTCCAGACCCTAGCTCCATAAAACTGAAACGCCGCTTCACCGTGTTTAGTCCTGACTTTGGGCACCAGCAGAAGGCCTGTGCCTGATGTCCTCAGGGTCCGAGATGGTTCATATGGGACCAACATGTCAGAGAGGTACTTTGGTGCTAAGCCATGGAGAGACTTATACACAAGCAGAGCTGTTTTAAAGTCTATTCTCTGAGC
>JAVQKC010028145.1:0-12702 GCA_036025475.1 Philypnodon macrostomus | reverse complement strand
GCATCACTGCCGAGGCTGCACCGATCCGCCTGTCAATCTCACGCTCCATCCTTCCCTCACTCGTGAACAAGACCCCAAGATACTTGAACTCCTCCACTTGGGGCAGGGACTCTCCTCCTCCTTTTTTTATATTTAAACCACAATTATTTAGCAGTAGATTCAAGTTGGCACTATTTAACATTAGACGTATTGAGATTACAAAAATCCCTATCACCATCTCCCCATTCAATTGCTCTAAAAGGTCATTTATTAAGAATATACAGTATATTAGTAGTGCCAACTTGAATCTACTGCTAAATAATTGTGGTTTAAATATTTAAAAAAAATATGTCTTTAACTAAGCTTAATTTGTTCACCATACTGTATATGCTTAATAAATTACCTTTTAGAGCAATTGAATGGGGAGATGGTGATAGGGATTTTTTGTAATCTCAATACGTCTAATGTTAAAAACTGTTTGAAAAAAAATGAAAATTCAATAACAATTTATATCAGATTTCCTACAAAGGAAAAATTCCACCATTTTCCAGATTCTGTCCACGGATACGCACAACAACAAAAAAAAGCTTGAAAAAAATTAGCTGTTTTGTACATTTCTCCCTTTCATTCCAGTTCCACCTGAGTGCTGCTGCTCTGGCCTCCCATCGACAAGCCGCAATGTGTTTGGCTCCACCTTTTAACAGCCGTTCCACCCCAACGGAGGAGCGCTAAAGTGGGACCGTACACTACGCTTATTTTGAAAACCTCCGTACCCTCTTTTTGACAATGCATCTTCCCCCGAACTGTACCTTCAGGTAAAAAAAACAGCACTTTTGTTGTTCCCCAATCACTTACTATAGCTCCACAACTCCCAGACTATCAAACTGTTTGGCTTCTTTTCTTAGACAGACTAAATCCGCACTCAAACCTTTTTGTGCCTGTGTCCCATTTTCCCGGCTGTCAGGCAGTTGTCACATGAAAACAATGGCACGGACGAGGTGGAAAACACATAAGCCTACCTATGCAAATCTGTCTCTCTTCTAGCCAATGACTGCTAGCTTTGCACTGCTGACTTCCCAAGGCTTTGATGCATCACATTGAAAAACTCCATCTGACACACCAGGGTTTAACTATTGAGCCCTTCACACTATTTAAAAAAAAAAGCACTATGCCAGATATGTCAGCTTTAGTACATGGAGCAAAGTGTCAAAAATAGTAGGATAAAACAATGATTTATTTTCTCCTAAGTTTATGAGTTAATTTTGTTTATTTCATTACTAGCATTGCAAACTTTCTAACTTAAAAAGAAAAATCCCATTAAGGCCCTCTCTCCCCATATTTGCCACGCCCACTTTGCTAGAACAGTCAAAGAAAATTATGAAAAGTAGCAGCAATGTGTGGTTGCTTTACCAACAGAATGTTTGAGTGTTTTCCTCTCCAGAGAAGGTCAGGACATCGGCATACTGGTTCACTTGAAACATGCATGAATGAAACTAAATACAACTCCACTTGTATTTTATGACAAAGAACCAGCTTTATAACATGTTATACAGTTCATAAAAAGCACATAGGGCCCCTTTAAGTAAACATTGTCTTTTAAAATCTAACAGATTCAGGGTTGGCTACTGTAATTGCTCGATTAGAACATCACACGAAGTCTAAATTGGTCTGTTTCTGACAGTACCATTTTGGAGACAGATGCTTTCATGTAATGACTAATGAAGAGAAGAAAAGCACTAATCAAAGCAAAGTGCTATAAAACCTTCCAATTTCCTCACTTTGTGCTCATTACCTCCGCCAAGGAGGTAATTTTTTCGGTAGCGTTGGTGTCCCTGCGTGTCTGTACAAACTTTACGCAAAAACTACCAAACGAATTTGGATGAACTTTTCAGGGAAACTGAGGCATGACATAAGGAAATAGTGATTAGATTTTGGGACTGATCCGGATCAGGGTCTGGATCTTCTCAAATAATGGCACCTTCTCTTGGCTCTGCTTCCCCTCTTGTGACAGAGCCCCTCTCCCTTCACACCCCTTCTTTTGTTTAATTTGACCCCTCCCCCTCTGCTCAGTCACTAGAAAGCAGACCTCCACCAAGGTAGCTAATTTCCTCGATATGAAATCCTAAAACAGTCTAACAAGGAAATTAACTAAAGAAAAGCTATTTATTTATTTAAGTCAGTAGGACATGGAGGAGGAAGTTCTTCAAATCTGATGAGTGAATCTGATAAATATGAAAATACTGTTTTAATTATTAACTAACTGGTACAACTGGTATTACTATTAGGGTAAAAAAAGAAAAAAAACTAATAAGTAAAAATAAAAACAAAAGACAAACTAAAACATTGCATTGCATCAAGTTACTTTCCAACTCTTTAAAAAAAATCTCAAACTTTTGGCTGTAGTGTGTATAAAACAGATGGTATAGTGTGAAATACATAGAACGATACAGCTATGGTTGGTTGAGGTCAAATTTAAATGAAGCCCCGGGGCAGGCTATGGACACATCTCCACAAATTCCTGGTTTGGAGATCACTGCATACGCCCAGAGGCAGGAGGATGGAGGGAAATCTGCTTCTTCTTTTTGCCTTAACGCCTCCAGACATGTATTTGAGGGTCTGTTGCCATAAGAGGTTTGTGATTGCTCACCCCAACTCACCTTTAGTTCTTTATACTTTGTTTACTATATACAGTACTAGTCTGGGGTAAATGCATATTTAAGAATATGCAGAAAGGAAACATATGAAGCTAACTTCTAGGCTTTTTAAATTGTAAATGTTTTTTTCTCATCGATAACATATTTACCTGCAGTTGTTGGTTTGTTTTGTTTATCTACATAAACAGGTACAGAAACTGTGCGGGAAATGCTAACAGTCAGTGTTGCTATAGCCATGCCAATTAGGTCTCACATTCATGAGATGTCCAGAAATATTTCAACAATCTTGAGGAAAAAGCATAATATGGGACCTTTAGAACAATTATGATCATTTCTGACAATAGGCGCCATTTCTACGGCTGCATCCGTATTTGTTTTGTGAAAGGCCACACTGTTTGGGCTCTTTGTCGGGGGCACAGAGACAGAGCTGTAATAGATGCAGAGGCAGCAGGAGAGTGGCGTAAATGGCACTTGTGCGGCTAACAATTAGTGTATTCCCAGTCCTGCCCGAGAGCCCAACGAGAGCTGCACTGCAGTGTAGAGTATCAGGAATCAATACCACACCAGCACTGAAAACCATTAATTCTTATTAATAATGGATTAGCAAGTTATCATTTTCATGAGGCAACACTTAGTGGAAATTTGTCTGATGGCATCAGCATGGCTTGTTTTAATGGAACACTTCCATTAGGGTCTTTTTAGGCCATTAGCAAAGCAACTTGTTTGCAATTAATTCCATATAAAGCTTCCTCCCCTGCAAGTTATTTACCCCAATAGAGTCAAATGCACTTCAGGCTGTTTGTTTAAACCCATAAACAGCATGTTTCTATGTCTTTTAACACAAAGCACCATTGTGTTCCTTTATTGTTTTCAATTTACTGTGTTGCATTCACATTTAAATGGTGCCTACACTTCAACACCATTAAGCAGAGTTTCCATTACATTCTATGGCTCCAAGTATTCATCTGTTTACAGGGTTTATTCTGCCCCTCTATCTGTCACTGTGTCCAAAGGTTTGCTCTAAATAGTCTTATAGTCTAAACTTATTTTCTCAAGTCCTAATGGTAAACACGGCAGCATATTGTGTGGTCAAACAGACGTTTAATGTCGCCTTACTGCAGATAACCTATGGAGCTGGGCTTCACATGCTGGAAGTCTGCTGATCACTTTTGACTTCTTCCATGTTTAATAGCATTATTCTTCCAGTAAATCCAAAACACAAAAGGACACTGCCTACACACAGCTATTCAGTTTCACATTAATTAAAAAAAACAATTACTATACACAAGAGGAAACTCACTCACTTTATTGTACTTTTCCAACACCATATTGTCTTACTACGTTCTGTCTGAGAGGGGACTCCCACAGAATGCTTGAGGCAAACAATAGTGCCTTTCTGTTTCTGTAGTTGTGTTTAACCTGTATAGTAACACAATACTAGCACAATGCTACATCTCCTCATTTTAAATCCTCTGGTCAGTGAATGTTTGACCTTTTATTGCACTTCCTACTCCCACTCATTCAAAGTCCACCCTACTTCAAATTGTGATAACATGTAAGCCAAGAGATTTATTCAGTGGAAATGATGGACTTCAGTGGGCTGATATTGATGTTTCCTAAGCTCTTGGATGTGTGTGTTTGGAGCAGTGGTCAATCTAAATTGTTTATTGTGAATGAACATGAGAGTGAAATGTTATCTGTGTATGCATCTGTGTCAGCCCTGTGACTAATTGGCCACTGTCCAGGGTGTATTCCATATGTTTTATAACCGACAAATCCATTATGCATCAGTATCATGGTATATGGAAAACTCATATCATACAAGAAAAAAAATCTGTAGTTGATACAGTATTATCATATATAGCCAAGTCTCACCGCAAACATAAGAACAAGTAAGACAATAGGCATAAATGTACAGACATATAGGGGGGAAAAACATTAAACCTTTAGCAGATTTATGGACCACAAAGATGGACTTCATGCCTTCCAGTCGTGAATTATTTAGAACTGGCAAGAACTTAAATTGAAATGACCCCTGGCTCCTCTCTTCCCAATGAGACTTTCATCTCCTTCAGCAGGAGATTAAGAGGTGAGGAAGCATCTATGAAGTCCATGTTCTTCAGAGTCAATAGAAGAAAATACTGTATGGTTTGATGACTGAGGCCTAGGGTCACTATTGTTTTACTGTTTTCAATTGTTTGGGGGGATAAGTAGATTTGGGACCTGTGTAATTCAGAACCAAGATTCCCAATTGATGTGCCCAAAGTGTGTTGCCACAATAAAAAAATATAAAATGAATGAGTGTGAGATTTTGCTAAAATAATTTAGTGAAATATATTGCCCTCAAGCCTGGATAAATAGAAAGATCAAGCATCATTAACAATCACTAAACCCTAGGGGGCAGATGTTCAAAGACAAGAAGATCTTTGGATTGTAAAAACACAATAAAAATGGAAAAAAGTGGGGGTAAAATTGGTTTCTCAAAAATGCTTCAGGCAGTCAATCGGTATCAACTTTACATCACTAAATAACATCTTGCTAAGTCTATGGAACAGTTGAGTTCTCCTAGACTGATGCCTGGGGTGTCCATTGACTGCATATTTTTAAACCATACCATACGATAATAGATGCAGCATTGTGTACTTGTGTGAAGGCGAGGACGTGGGTGTTCTTGATATCGCTCATCTCAAAGTCTCGGTTACCTGTGGTATTTCTACAGGCGCCCCACCTGCATCTGGATGGGGGATGACTCACTATAGCTGTCGTCTTGCGTCTCACTCCACCTGATTCATATCTTGACATGAAAAAAATTGAAAAAAAATGTCCCTTGTCTAAGATTTCTGTGTTATTCCCAGTATTCACAAGTACATTTACACTTCATTTTCTCTATGTAAACGAGTCAGAAGTGCACAAAGTCACACTGGGTTCTTTGGACAATCCTACTAAAAACTCAAGACAAGGTGAGCTAATGCTAATGTCGCCTGAACTTGCACGCACACACACTCATCTACATAACCCTAGGGCCACATCACCTCCGATGTTCATTTCGCTCTCTCTTCTTGATGAAACGTTGTCATTTGTGCTGTCATGAAACTAAGCCTTTTTCCATTTTAGAAGCTGTGAAGGACGACGGGCTGCTGTACGATTTAAAGGCAGGCAGCGTGGGCGGGAGAAGGAGTCAAGCCGAGGACACTAAAGAGAAATACAGTGAAGATATTGTGGATGCACTCGGAATATGAAGTATTGTGATTTGTGACGGAAATGGGACTTTTAGAGAAGCTGGAATGACGTACATTGGGCCGTTTCTGTAGAGGTGGAAGGTAACTAGATACTTTTTGAGGTAAACTAAATTCATGATATATTATGTATGGAACAAAGTAATGTCTATTTAGGACTATACAAAAATATTACTGACTGAATATATACATGACGGGTGTTTTTGCTTAATTTTTGACTATTCTTTTTACTTCTAATCTATACTTTTAAGTATTATTTTCACCTGAGTAGTTTTTGAGTACTTGTTCCACCTCTACTGTTCTCTATACCTTGTTAGCATCCCCTGGTCACCTTGGCTTGCACCCTGGCATTAATAGACCAGTGTGGGATAAATGTTAAGTGTGTTAAGAGATCCCATGAGGAGATTTTTAGTTGCTGAGATAGCTCGTAGCTTTTACAAAGATCACATTTTGGGGTTAGCTCATCATCCATCACCATACGTCCCCAGGCGACCCCCAACTACCCCTCATTAATTTGCCTCCTCTAGATTACCCCTTCCTGGGAGACTACAAAGAGCCCCAGCCATTGTTCTGGCACTCCACCACATGCCCCCAAGGTCTTAAGTAATGCAGCTCGCCACTTGCTAAAAATTGGGAGGAAATTAAATTATCTTCCAACAGGGATGGCCAAAAAGAGATGCGCTGCTTATGGACGCCAACGGGGTCTTTTTGTTGTTTCATTTATTGCTTAAGCAGCTACGGTGACCATTTAGCCATGAAATAGGTCCCAATGGTGATCAAGTGTTTTACTTCATATCCACAGGCAACAGGGCGAGTATTATGATTTTTGAAATGGACTTAAGAACATGCTCAAGGAATAAACAGCCCTAGTGTGTAAGAGGCTGTTTGCAACACGATTAGGATGAAATGTTCCCGGTATTTCGTCAAACATTACCACAGTTTGATAAAAGCCTGAGCACTCAAACTAATACATTACATCAATAAAACATGAAATCACGACCAGTAATGACTGCTTCTGAAGAAATTCACTGCAATCTGTGAAAAATTATTAAACAGTTTCTTATGAATTCCCTACCCAGAGTTGCATTTTCTTGACTTTAAACTATAGGAGACAGTTTTAATGGTACATACAATGACATTATGAGTGTCACAGTTAATGATGAATAATTAAATATTAATAACAATGACACAGTCCCACCTGTAGCTATAGCAGCCCTGTTGCCTCTCTGAACCCCCATCAAACACATCAAGCATATATAAACAATAATACATAAGCATATGGGTAAAGTGTCTTGCCCAAAGGCACACTAGCAAAATGCACTGACTGTAGTAGGAATCGGACCACCAACCACCTGATTAATGGACAACCTGCTATACCACCACATTAAGTACATTAAGTATTGCAGTTTTAATGTATATTTTTCTGTCATGACTTCTTGTATAATCTTCAGTGCATGCCTTGCTGTTTTGATTGGTATTACTATAGGCACTGCATGTTAGTATGTGTGCAGTGGAATACATATTGCTTCATGCATGAATTCTGCTCTTTATTGATTGTCAGTCAGTTGGCAATTTTCAGCTTAAATCTTCCATTTCAAGTCAACGTCAAAGCTAGAAACTTTAGGCATTGACATTTTGACAGTTTAAATCAGCTAATTATAAGGGTTTGTGTTCAGTATTGTAACACATCGATGTACATAATGCTTGCCAGACCAACAATGGCATGCTACAGGCTTACAGAAAAATGAGTCATTCATCAAAGTTTGACAGTTTAAACCACAAACAAGTAACCCAAGAAGTGGCAGCAAACCTAAAGTGTTTATCTTAGACGCATCAACTAAGCATCCATTTGACTTTATGTCAGTAGTTTACGGTTGGTTTAAAACACTGAAAGAATACAGTAGTTTTTCGTTATTCTGATTCGATAACATTTGTGAGAAGCCAAAAAGTGAATCGTTCATGAACCATATACAACCACTGACAGTAAGCCTCGCCTGTTAATCTGTGATGAAGCGTCAATATACGGTATAGTCACCCACATCCTGCTAGCTGCCATCTAGTCTAACCATTGTTTGAAACATTACTGAGTTATTTTGAGTAGGGCCTCTACGACCACCTGCAACAGTCATATAACCACATTCATATATAGGCCAGATGGGTTAAGCGTCATGCCCAAGGACACAATATGGATGGAGTGAAAAATCCAACCACCAACCTTAGCAGACATCTTGTTGAAATCTACTGTATTCTTACCAATCCTTCTATACCAGTTCAAACAACCTTCATTTTATTAAATAATCAACGTCTTTATACATATTTAAAATAGTCTCAGAATACGAATGTAAGAAGTGGGCACTTTATATCATTCTGTGGGAAGATTCTTCTATGTGTCGTTTTGTTGTGAAGGACTTCGGTGGATGTCACCCTGTAGCAGAATCGGGCACACGCAGCAGCAGCGGTGGGTTTTGGGTGCGTGCCACCGGATCAGCTATAGAGCCTGCTAATTAAACTATTAATCTCACATCATTAACCTTTGACGACCATTTCTCCCTCTATTTCGCCACTCTGACTTATAACACTGCCTCTCCTCAAATCTTTGTCCCCAATTCAAACACTTAGCCCTTTCACATTCAATGATGTCACCTCGGTCACTACTTTTGCATGCAGAGGTTAGTAGGATATTGGTGATTGGTTTGATTAAGTCATCTAACTGGAATTTCTTCTTTACATGCAAATGTTCATAAGCAATTTGAGTTGGCAGCGCTCTTGCGTTATGTGGTCTGGGTTATATTGACATTGGGGCACTGTTAGTAAGAGAAGTCATGCTAATGCTAAACCGGACTTGTTTTAGCACTACAAGCTAAAATCAGCTAACAGCAATCATGTATTTGTTGAAAAGTATCAACCGTAAGACATTATGATGATTATAAAGTTAAAGAGACCACACATTCATATCTTTTCCGTATGTCTGCAACTCTATAACAGGTTTTACTGGTCTGGTCTTCTGTTTTTTTTATTACTAACCTTAGCTTGAGCAAACTATGGATGATGCAATAGTCTGCAAATAAACTGCCTTCTCTAGTCAAGTCACTTCAGTGAGCACTGCCCCCATCTATCCCCTCAACTGGACTAAGGCATTGACATACACCTTAGTTATAATCGGATTAAATTATTTCCAATGTAAACATATTGACTTTTTTTTCTTCCAATGGTCCAGCCCCTGTCCGTGTGATATATGCCGACCACAGCTGCCCGTTAACTATATTACTCTCCAAGTAGTTCTCTGAGGTGGATATAGTTACTTTTAATTAAAAAAGAATCAATTTTGGCCCCTGTCAGATTTTTAGAGCAGGGTGACCATATGGGCACTTAAAACACAATCCAATTTTCAGTCACCCAGCCCCCCCCCTCCCCAAATCTGGACCAGGCTAGCTCCAAAGCACTTTAGGCCCTTCCATCAAACTGTGCAGTGGTAGGAGATTTAAAAACTGTCAAGGTCTGTCTGCACGGCTTATCTTTTGGTTTTCTTAGAATGGGGCAATTTAAGTGGATCTAAAAGGGGGTTGAAACACTTTTTTGTCATAAATTCTACTGTCTACCTGTCGTAATTTTGGACCAGTATTTCCCAAACACACTAAGAGTTAAAACAAAGGGTATAATTTCTCAATTTCAAACCATTTTACGAAAATCCGAGTGCTTTTCCTGAAAGTCTGTCTGTAATAGTGTAAGCTATTTTAAGAATGGAGCATAGAATGGTAAAAAAAAATATGTGCGAGTAAACAATGGTGCCATATTATGTGCAAAAATAGTTGAGTTAGCTCGTGAGTCAGCTGACAGTGTGAACACCCTAACTATGCAATGCAACTCACCATTTGAGTTATTTCTGTCCATACGCCCAAACACTACACTATAGAGGCCATTCACTCAAATTAGGCTATTTTTATGGTTTATTGTCACATGGAGCCATCAACTGTTGCTTGATTTGTCAAGATGTGCATTCACTCCGTTCTGATATAGGCACAATAAAGCTGACTGTGACCTTGCTTTCCAATTTTAGCTACAATTTGCTACCAGTGCCCAAAATTAAAAGATTCTGTTGAATTTATGTAATTTGTTTGGAAAAACATCACTCCCAGACCACAGAAATACAATGTAATTTTCCAACTATTTTAGTAGCTCTTGCCTTGTATTGTAAACTATAAATATTGGTGCAATTTGCAGACACTATAAATCTACATACAGTATATAGGCTGTAGTGCATTGATGATTTTCTTGAACACATACCATCACTGGCCACTTTATTAGGTAGACCTATGTACCTGCTTGAGAGCTTAAAATAGCCTATTATATTACAGTGTGTTTATTTATTTTTAAACCTGTGTTTAACCAAGATGGTCCCACTGAGATTCAGAATCTCTTTTCAGGGAAATCTTAGGCCCAATGGGGATGATTGAGTCTTTTAGAAATTGATCTACTGGGGTGTTTACATCCAAGGTCTACCTAATAAAGTGGCCAGTTGTGATGCCTCATTTAGTCTTGGCCCAACACTAAACTGATATTCTAGCCTTTAGAGAACAGAAGACTCACAATGGCTAATAACTGTCTTTGGGACAAATAAACTGGCATTAATCAAAATGATCCGTGAGGGAACACACATGGAAGGTCTGTGAAAAGGTTGAGATACGAGGCCATCAGCTAATGTAGAGAAAGTCACTTAAAATCATTTAGTTAATTACGTTGCCATTGTAATCCCAGTCCCATTGACAGTGAAAAGGCAAGACTACAATACAAAGACTAGGCCTCTATGGGACTGAACCATACCTCACACATGAAAAGACACCCAGGATTATAACATGGAGGCGTGAGGGGGAAGACACATACATCAAAAGCTTATTAAGGCCAATGGAATAACTCACAATGACAGCAGTACAAAAAGATAACCATTACATTTAAGTGCTGGGCTATGGGTGACTTTGAGGGTGACCTTGCGGGGCCTAGTGGACTATTGTGTACCCGGGAGGTGTATGGCTGGCTGGCTTGATTAGGCCTGGGCTCCCTAAGGATCGATGGGGTGCCTGCGATCAGCACTCTGGGTAATCACACTGTATTGTTAGACCATACTCAATGATGCTATAAGATGAATGATTTCACCGGGTCTGAATACTGATAACACACTGTGGGGGGCCTGAAATGTAAGCCACACACACACACAACAAAACAGTGGAACAATAGTGGTTACAAATGGGCTGTGAGTAACATACACCCTCGAAAAGCAAAGGCAAAGTAAAGCCCCAAGGCTGATCATAGACAAGGATAGAATTTGTATATCCCACAGCATCACCTTAATAACAGAAAAACATAGTCATGATTTACTTTGAAAATAGTTAGGATGGCCAAAATAGTTAGTATTAACATAATAAAGTCAGCAACCAGTCAATACAAACAATAGTAACTGTATAGAAGAGGTCTTTGGTTCACATGTTGACACTACATCATTGAATATTACTGACCTGATCTAGTTCAAGAATTCACTATTTTATATCCAGCCCAAAATATGGAACAATATGTTGAACAAGAGAGTACAATGAAAGTACAAGAGAGTACAGTGAAAGTACAAGAGACTACAATGAAAGTACAAGAGAGTACAATGAAAGTATTTTGATTATTCTCAAGAAAGCGCATACAGTAAAAGTGTAGGACATACTATAAAATATAGACTCTATTCTATTTGGTGACACCTAATGTTTATATCTTCACAAATATTCTTTGGAGATTTGTTAAATTTTCACTGGGGATGACTTAAATTGCAACCCAATACAAAAGGTAAAGTTATCAAAATGTAAGCTAGTGAAAAGCTTCCTGCCACTTCTTTGAGTTGAGCTGTTATTGTTTACTTCTAGTAAAGACGTTTTATGTTTTTAAAAGTAGTTTTAAAAATCTTATACGGATAAAAGTCTGGAAAATAATCTTTGGACTTCCTATGTGACCAGATACAAGTTTTATATGGGGGAATGCCAATAGTTTTTGCAGCAGCACCTGTGATTGCTTGGCCTCTTTTTACTGTTCATTGGGGAGACGATGGGGCCCTGTGTAATCAGAAACCGGCCTGCCTGCACCCCGCCCCATCATAGTGTGTGCGTCTGCAGTCAGCCCTATAATACAGCAAATCCAGCACTGGGCCTATCAAGTTCAACCAAAATGCATACAAATTACAGACCAGCCCATGTGCACAACCCTGCCATTAGTGGTAGGTGTTATTTTTGCCCCCCTTGTCTGTTTGCTTTACTGTCTGTATAATAGCAGGCCTATGCTTTTCCCCAAGTACCTACAAATATAGGTCGGACCGGAGTCAGACTTTTTAATAAGGTTTCCCCCCCAATGGAGGCTTTAGGTTCTTTTTGTGTCAGGGGTTGAAAAAGACCCGGACAAGACAAGTCGAAGCAGCGGAGGATCTTTGTCTTTTAATTAAGTAGCTTTTATCTGAAAATGATATGATCGGCTCAAATTAGAGGCCAGAGTAAATTCACTTTCCCGGAGATGGAGCAAAAAGATTAAACAGTAAAGTAAAGGCACCAGGATCATGTTACGGTTCAGCCATGTTTCAGTTTCTATTGAGAGTTATCTGCCATGGGTTGATACTAGTCATTTCTTGCTAAAAAGAAGAAAAAAATAAAATAATAATTCACACAGCCTCAAGTGGACCCACCACCCGCAGGAGGTACCATAAAGGGCTGGTGCAATGTGGATCGGGCAGTGGTCGAAGGCGGGAGTTCCCTGCTTAGACTGCTGCCTCCGCGACCCAGTTTCGGACAAGCGGAAGAAAATGGATGGAT
>JAVQKC010028144.1:0-12309 GCA_036025475.1 Philypnodon macrostomus | reverse complement strand
AACTAGGCCTGTGCTGTCGTCCCCGACAGCAAGGTGTATATCGGCGAAAACGGCCTCATACGTCTGCCCCGTACGTCTGCCCCGTACATCTGCCCCGTACGTCTGCTACAACTGTTACCAACAGGCACCTTAATCACTTTTTTTGATTTGTCTGGATGTTTGTGAAGAATGTTTTTGCCAAATTTAGAAAATTCTTTGGCAGAGAGCAATGAAACTTGGTACAGTGATTCTCCACAGTGTACCCAACATAAAATATTATTATGACCCCACCCTACAACAATCAGGAAGTTAGCCATTTTGGATTGAAATTGGGAGGTCAGGCTCAAACCTGAAATACCTAATTACCCCCCGACCCTGAACACATCTGACTAATATGATGGCAGTTACCTTTATAGTGCCCCCATAGACTGAACGAAGTATGTAGTTTTAGGGAATTTTCTAAATTTGGTAAAAACCTTCTTCACAAACATCCAGACAAATCAAAAAAGTCAAATAGACCCTTCCCATGTTTTTCATGGTTTGGGGGCGGGGTCTCTTAATTGCTCGTTAACAATATAAAAACCGTAAGAAAGGTGCCCGTTGGTGCCAGTTGTGTCAGACGTATATCGCCGATATACTCCTTGCTGTCGGGGACGACAGCACAGGCCTAGTTTTTATTCAGTTTTAGCGTTATAGAGGAT
Source organism: Philypnodon macrostomus (assembly GCA_036025475.1). Lineage (NCBI taxonomy): Eukaryota > Metazoa > Chordata > Actinopteri > Gobiiformes > Eleotridae > Philypnodon > Philypnodon macrostomus. The sequence continues at coordinate 11,629 of JAVQKC010028144.1, read as the reverse complement.
TAATTAATTAATATTACAATTGAAAAAAGTATTTTTTTGTTACTGTTAAGGGTGATAAATGTTTGAAACGTGTTATGATATGACAATCTTGGAACGTTTTTGAATTGTGATATAGTGCATTCATTTATTCTCTGCTCCTCACCAGCATTTTTACTGTAACAATGTCAGTTTTCATATTAATAGTAATAAAAAGTAAAATAAAAATGCAATTTGATGGACATTGTATTGGATATACATTGAATCTGTAGTTTTGTGAAGACACTGATAGCAGTCAACAATCATGATGAAATCGAATTCTTGGCTGATTAAAATTGTGTTTTTATATTTTTACCATATCGCCCACACCTTGTTACTGGTATTCGAAAAGGTATCGAAAATAACATTTTAAAAAGCTTAATAAAAGGGAACCCAGTGATGGCGATACATGCTCTACAAAAGAATACCACCTGAGATTGATACTTCATTCCTCCAGTTACAGTTGCAACATTGTGCCACTCCCATCATGGTTTCCCTACACAAACATTAATCCCCCTGTATATTAGACACTGGGAGAAATCAGAAGATTGTCAAAGAAGATGAAGACAGAGCTAGGACATTGAATGGACAACTGTGGCTTGAGGGGATCACAGAGAAGGGCAGATAGCTGTAAAAAGGAGAAGAGGACTGCTGCTGTAGATGAAGTGATGTGATCAGGCTTCAGGGAAAAGACAAAGATCACACACTCGATACATTCTTATTTCTGTGCTGCCTGTCAGACACTTGGTGCTTAAGATTGGTGAGCGTTTACATATGTGAGAAAGTGTGAGACACAAAAGGGGCTTATTAGCAGAGTAGTGCATAGACTAAACTAGATTTGACAGAATTATAGGGGCTTCCTAATTAATGCTTCCTTTCCTTGTCCTGTAGTTCCTTCTCCCACACTATTCTGTGTGTTTTATTGGAACATGATCCTCTTTATTATATTACCACTTAACTACCCAAAGACTTTGAACTGTAGCCCAGAGAGTGCTGCTATTTTTAGCCTATTGTTCTTTCATATCAGTTTGGGTTTCTGACTGAAGTGCTTTCATTCTTTTAAGCCATGTTTTACCTGACAACTGGGCTGTCACAGTAGCAACATTTTAGTCAAACAAACCATAAAGAGTGATTTGTGTTTGAGTTGTATTTTTGTCTCTTCATCCCTAGGCGCTCCATCAGTTATACTATGATCCAAATATAGACAACAAAAATCTGGCACAGAAATGGCTGATGCAGGCTCAGGTCTCGCCTCAGGCTTGGCAGTTCTGTTGGGCACTCCTCAGCCCAGACAAGGTACAGTGTACTTACTTATTAACATGTACACTGTTCTGTCAGAGGATTTCATTGATGTGTCCACTCTTCACAGGTGCCAGAGATCCAGTACTTTGGTGCCAGTGCACTCCACACAAAGATCTCCCGGTACTGGTCGGACATTCCCACAGACCAGTACGAGTCCTTGAAGAGCCAGCTCTTTTCACAGATCGCCTGCTTCTCCACCGGCTCCAAGATGGTGCTCACCCGGCTGTGTGTGGCCCTGGCATCTCTGGCTCTCAACACGATGCCCGAAGCCTGGCCCGGCGCCGTGTCAGAAATGGTGCGGGTGTTTCAGGAGGAGGGGGGAGGGATAGATGGGCGGGCACGCTGCCTCGCCCTGCTGGAGCTACTCACTGTACTCCCTGAGGAGTTTCAGATCAGCCGCCTGCCGCAGTACAGGAAGGGACAGGTATGTGTGCACAAGTTTTCATGTGAACAGTGAAGAGACAGTTATCAATTCAATTTTATTTGTGTAGCCCTATTTCACAACAAAGTTGCCTCACAGGGCTTCACAGAAAAAGATGTACATACATACAATACTTTACATAAACTGCTATCTACTACTTCTACTATTATATATTTACTACTACTGATAAAATACAGATGAAAGTATTGTTTAAAGGTATAAAAAAAGCAGACAGAAAGTCTAGGAAAGTATTCCTGCCACACTGATTAAAGAACCAAAGGACGTATGCTGCTGAACAGTTTAACCCATTTTCATTGTTGCTGTAGGTTCGAGGTGTCTTGGGTAGAGAGTGGGGGTCAGTGTGTCCCCTGCTGCAGCAGCTGCTGCAAAGGACAGACAGCCCTGGGGCTGTGAAAGCTCGCGTGATGCGCTGCCTGTCATCGTGGCTGCTGCTGGATGTGCCCATTAGCGAGAGTGAGAGCCTGGTACAAGACTGCTTCAGCGCCTTGGCCGACCCAGAGCTCTTCGACACAGCTGTAGAGGCTATAGTCAATGCCATCTCACAGCCTGACTCCCAAAGGTGTGTGCACCTGTGACCATGTGTACTAACTGTAATTAGTGTTGGTAAAGCAGACATACATATGTGATGGTGAGCACGGGTGGGCATTCAGAGGGTTTTAACTGGGGGAGCTGTCTGCCAGGGGAAAGAGAGCAGCATTCCCCGGTTGGGTGGCGTTGCTATGGATACAGAAGGAGGGAGCGATGTCATCGTGCCCTGGTTGATTCAGACATGGCAGGCACCCAGTACTGCTCCCCTAAAGAGAGAGAGGGCTTGGATTATGGCGCGAGCCAAAGGGTGCTGAAACATGTTAAAGATCACAATACATTCCTCTGCGCTGTCTTAAACAGACTACATTGCTGTCCTTAGCAGATGGTGGAATTATATAGCTTTAGTCTTACTTCATCTTACTTTACCTACCACATTTCTATAGCATGTTGCCTGTTGTTTCTGTTTGTTGAAATCATATTAGTTACTTTTGTGGAAAGCCTTTTTTTTTTAATATTATTACAATTACATAATTTTTTCTTTTTCTCTGCCAAGTCGTTTATTCTTGAATCCACTCCATATTAAATGTACCAAACACTGCCCCATGTTTCCACTCCTGTTTGAAGACATTACAATCATTTGGGGGATTCTATTGGTCCAGCTGCATCCTGTTGCCTGGTAACCCATTTCCCCAGCCTCGGAGTGTATTGCAGTAATTGCAGAGGGGCTCATGGTTGTGGAGTGGGAGGGGTTGAAGAGTGGGGGGTGTAGATGATAAAGGAGGAGTCAAGAAGGAGACAGAAAGTGTAATGGCAGCACAGAACAGAGGTGACTGCAGAAGAGTGTCTTAGACCTATTTACATAATGATATTTTTAAGATGCATTTGGAAAGAAATGCTCTTTTATTTGGTGTGTTTAACATAGTCATACACAGTGAGAGAACCTTTAGAGTGCATGACCTGAATCTCTAAAGTGCCTTGTTAAAAATGAATGAGTGCATCAGAGCACCCGGTCACACAGCCACAGTAAGTTATTGCATCTCACTGATGTTTATTCAGCTAAACAGATCCACTACAATCAAGTACAAAGTCACAAGGTTATTAGAAGTGTCCAAATTCATACATATTCTTCTCAGCAGGGTGCAGCTTTCTGGGAAGAAAGCTGAGTCCCTTTGGGATGCTATTTAGGGACATGGACTTCAAATACAGAGCCTTAGACCCAACCCTGTGTCTTTTTAAAAGGACCAGAAATCAAAACAGTTCCCTCCTAGACAATCACACCGACAGAACAGAGACCTCAGATATACAATACTGTTGTTCTATTTTGTCTACTTCACCCCATGGCCATGATTTACAGTACTGTCAGGTGAGTCTGTCTGCTGCTCTGTGAGCTGTAACAATAGGTCTGGGAACCTCAGGGTACCTCACGATTCCATAAGATATGCAATACATGGCTCACAATACCGATAATATCTCAATATCACAATACTGCGATAATCGATATATTGCACATAATAACCTACGGTATATCACTGTTTATAAAGGAACTAAGACCGTATTGAAACTGTATTCCAATGAGTGGATAAACTTTTTAATGAAATGCAGTTAATTTAATAATTAGAACGTGAATACTTCAATTGTATCTCACAAACAACTCTCAAAATAAAAAACTACATTTTGGTACAGCCAAATGTAGTAAATAATATTAATCCAGAAATATCTATACATCTATATTAGCTTGCCATATGAATCGCGATATATCAGAATATCCACGTTTTGTCCCACCTCTATTTAACAATGCTTTATGTGAGAATTTGTGTCTGTTTAACAGATTAACGATGAAGACGCACAACCTTTCCTTGTCATTGATGAATATTCATATACAGTGTATGTAAAATCCAGAACAGTTCCCCACAGGGCTGTCACATGTTATATGGCTCATAATCACTGAGGAACACCATACCCTTAGTGACATTCATACAACAGGCAACTTCCTCTCCAAATGTCACCCTTTGACTCTTTATCATTTCTGTCATATTTGAACAGACCTGATTTTGTGCTTAGGAGCTAGCTCTATGTTGTTCTCTGGACATTTCTCTGTGTCAGCACAGTGAGCACATGCATGTGCCTGAGCTGGAGTGAAGGGAATTAAAGATGGCTGAGACAGCAGGGGGACGACACAACAATAACTGACAGCAGAGCTGAGTGGAGCAGAGGCTTCGATGAAAAGTGTATTTGTGTTTTGGTGGTAACTAACTACTGTGTGCTCAGAAACTAAACAAAACTAAAGTACACTTCTCTGAAAGCAAGCTCTAATGTGGGTAACATGACTGTTAACATCACTTTGATGTTTGTTGTATGCCCCTTTTTTGTAGATACACAAACACTTTACTGAAGATGGTTCCCCAAGTGCTGGCCCTCCAGGACCAGCTTAGAGAATCAGTTCAGACCGGGGACATGGAGACCTGTCATGGGATCTGCCGGATTGCTGTCACACTCGGAGAGAACCATTCCAGGTAAAATATATTTAAAAAACTAACCTAGAGTTTTTTATTTATTTGTTAGCGTATACTTTTTGTAAAAAGAAAATAACATATTCTTCTGTTTGTGTTCACTCTCAAGAGGTCTCCTGGAGCAGGTGGACCACTGGCAGAGCTTCCTTGCTTTAGTCAACATGATCATGTTTTGTACTGGCATTCCAGGTCATTATCCAGTCAATGAAACTACCAGTTCCCTCACACTTACCTTTTGGTACACACTACAAGTAAGCCATATTTTTCTGCTAATCTGAAATTGCAGATTAAAAAAAAGAAATTATTCAAGTGAATTGTATTCAAATTCAGTTGCTCCTTTGGTGGAAATGTGTTTTTAAAACTGTGTTTCCATATCTGTATTCCTCTGACAGGATGAAATCATGTCCTTTGAGTCAGACAAGCAGACAGTGTATCTCCAGGTCTACAGGCCAGTGTATTTTCAGCTTGTGGATGTTCTGCTCCACAAAGCCCAGTTTCCCTCTGATGAGGCATATGCTTCGTGGTCTTCAGATGAAAAGGAGCAGTTCAGAATCTACCGGTATGTCTACTCTATATTTTACACTAAATATCCATAGATGGATTAAGTGCTTTAGATATTGCTTCATGACAGCAAGATTGGTCAGCAAATGTTATTCTATAATAGACTCTTACTAGACAGTCTGGCAGGAAAATGATCAGATCCAGTTTCATTGTTGTGTATACTGTCTATCAGGGTGGACATTTCAGACACACTCATGTATGTGTATGAGATGCTGGGAGCAGAGCTGCTGAGTAACCTGTATGATAAACTAGGGAGACTATTGACGAATACTGAACAGCCCACATCATGGCAGGTGAGAGAGAGACAGACATTTCAATGAGACAGTTTCTGTTTAAACTAACTGTTGGTTTCTTAAATGTTTTTCTACCAGCACACCGAAGCTTTGCTTTATGGTTTCCAGTCCATAGCAGAGACAATAGATGTGAATTACTCAGATGTCATACCTGGCCTAATAGGACTCATCCCTAGAATAAATATCAACAATGTGCAGCTTGCAGACACAGTTATGTTCACTATCGGTGAGACAAACAAAAATGTTTGCTTAGCAAGACACTGCTCATGACAGTAGATTCGTATTGACTGTCTAACTCTGTGCCACCAGGGGCTCTGGCTGAGTGGTTAGCAGACCATCCAGTGATGCTCAGCAGTGTCCTGCCTTTGGTGCTTCAGGCTCTAGGGAATCCTGACCTCTCAGTGTCTTCAGTGTCTACTTTAAAAAAAATCTGTAGAGAATGCAAATATGACCTGCCACCCTACGCCACTAACATAGTAGCTGTGTCTCAGGTATGTCTCCTTATAATTTTATTTCAGATTGGCCCATTTACCAAGTTATGATGTATTACACATGTATACTGAAAGGTAATTAAAAACATATTCCTCCATTCAATCAGATTATTATAACTTAAGTGTAACTCTTTTGAGGTGGAGGGATATTGTCACTGTACAAACATTTTATACTAGAATCCTAAGCCTGTCTGTTCCTTTGTTTTGTTTATAGGAGGTGCTTATAAAACAAATTCATAAGGTGAGTGAATCTTTTGTACAATAGCTCTATTAGTGCACACCTTTCACCCTGTAGTCTGTTGTAGTGTTGGGCTATAATGTTATTATCGAAGTCCTTAAGCTCTGTGCTACCTGTCATCTTCTTACAGACCAGTCAGTGTATGTGGCTGATGCAGGCACTTGGCTTCCTGTTATCAGCGCTCCCTGTGGAAGACATCTTAAGGAACCTACACTCTCTCATCACCCCCTACATTCAGCAGCTCGAGAAGCTGGCGGATGAGACGGTACTTACAAGGACTTACCCACACAAACAGAGCAGCACAGTTGGCCTGTGTCCAATCAGAACAGGCCTTCTGTCTGCGTGGTGTCACTGCGGTAGAACATTTCTCTGCGGGACCAGATTGGATTTGACCTGCTCTATGTGATTCACAGACTGAAAGACACAGCTCATCTTTGCAGACACTAAAATATAACAAATATAACACAGTGATTGATATCACAAATGAGTATGAGGATTCTATTACAGATTCATATGCCACATCATTTTACTCTGCTCAAATGTCAGGGGATTTGTTCTTTTCATGCTGGAGGATATAAATATGGCAATTGAAATATCTAAAAATATGCCAGTGGATCACTTGTTGTGTGAACTGTTTTCATCTTGATGTCTTGGTCTCATTCTCAGTCACACTATATGAACACACACACTTTTGGCCCATCCAGCTTTTCTCCCTTCCTCCTTTTCCCTATATTTTTCCGTCTGGCTTTTTGATCTATTGCCATTACATCAGACTAGGAAATTGGCTGCCTTTGTCTGGAGCATGATAAATAGTGGCACCTAGTGGTTAAACCTTTAGGGTGAAATATAATAGAGCTGCATGATCATACTGGTTTTGGAGACTCTTTTGTACAAGATGCAATCCTAAGACCATTTTAGCAATCACTGTAACATAGCTATGACTACAGTAACTATAACTTCACTCATAACTCATACTGGAGTTCCCGTCCTGTTGAAGCATGTGATTGGTTGAAAACAAGGGTCTCAGAGTCTCATTTTTTTTCTTAGATGACTTCTGGTGTACTATTGACTGTGTAATTATTTTTGCTCAAATACAAAGTCAAAATATGAGTTACTGCAGCTTAAAATGACTTATTGACTATTTCTGATTTTTTTTTTCTTTTTTTGTTGTCCTTTCAGCCAAATCCGTCAAATAAACTAGCTATTATCCACATTTTGGGTTTGCTCTCCAACCTTTTTACAACGCTGGACATCAGCAAACAGGATGATGAATCAGTGGAAGGCTCTGCCCCACCCGTCAAGGCCACTCCACCACCGCCCGGTCCCAACCCGGTCAGTCTTTAACACAACACTGGGACTGGACTTTTGTCATTTTTAATCAGTTGTTTGTTTTGCATCTTTGTTTCAGGTGGTTGTAGTTTTGCAGCAGGTTTTTGCTCTCATACAAACGGTACTCAGCAAGTGGCTTAATGACTCACAGGTTGTAGAGGTAACGTGAACACAGCAGCATCAGATCAGTCAATATTCAGCTTTGAAGACAATTGGCTGAAGCTGACCTTGCGTTGTCTTTTAGGCGGTGTGTGCTATTTTTGAGAAGTCAGTAAAGACTCTCCTTCATGACTTTGCCCCCATGGTGTCCCAGTTAAGTGAGATGCTTGGTCAGATGTACAGCACCATTCCCCAGGCATCAGCCCTGGACCTCACTCGACAGGTACCATATCAGGCGTTAACTATATAGTTACAGTTGTTATACTGAGTCAAATGTATTTTTTCTTATTCTGTCTTTTTTCCCTAAGTAACCTTTATAACATCAGCAAAACATCATCACTTCAGGTGTTCGATATAAATGTTTTCTATTTCAGATGGTACATATCTTTGCGAGTGAGACAGACCACTTCCCTCCCATCAAGGCTCTGTTTGAGCTTGTTACCACAGTAACGCTATCCATCTTCCAGCAAGGTAGGGGCTACAGCATGGGTTGGCCTGAACACTATGAATGTGCTCCTCTTAAAATAATCTGTGCTAAAGCTTTGCATGTTTCACATTACTTCATAGGGTCAAAAACAACCGTCTGTACACATGAAAACCACACATGAAAAAGATGAAAACCTGAACATATTTGTAAAGCTTCATATTTGTGAGGTCTCTTAAAGACTGATGTGAGCCTGGGGGCCACAGAACGCAGGTCTTTGTGGATGACCTTTAAATGTTTGTTCTCATTACTCATTAATGTCAGTGCAACCACAGAGGGCTCTATGAGATCTGATCAGTGCACTGCATTGATTGCTGATCATTGATTTACAATCATGTCGGAGCTAGAGTCATGTATGACTGAATATCTGCCTATTATGTGGGATTTCTTACTTCAAAAATCATCACATTTGCTAGTTTTTGCTATACTGTATAAATTATTTTGCATGAGTGTCCCCAGGCCCTCTGGGCCCTAGTGCCAGCCTCATCTGCTTTTCCATTTGCTTTGCCTTGTCCCTTGTGCTTTCTGCTTTCACTGATAAGGGCTGCCTCACTTCCTGCCTCTAAACTCCTTCTCTCTGAGCAGGTTCAGTAGAGTACAGAAGACAGACCCAGCTCACAATAGCTTGTTCAGTCGGCTGACTTCTAAAGTCACAGGGCAGTCCAGATGTAGCAGGACCAGAGCTGGGCTCTCCTGTGCAGCCGGCTGAATAAGCCATGTCTGTCACATGGGGTTGATGAGAGCTGGAGGGTTATTGGACACTAAACTGTTTGGAGTGTGGGAACAGCTTTAGCTGGACACTCACTACAGACATTTAATCTGTCACCTTTACTGTCAACATTTTACACTAGCTTTACTCTAGAGTCACATTTAAGTGTCCTGTAGTCTGTGTCCAGCGCAAGGGAGGGATGTTATCTAATCTTTTGAGTGTGTTAGCTCTGTGTTTCCCTTTGAGACAAAGAGGAATGTATTGACCATTTGTAAACAGACCCTCAGCAGTCACCTAACCCCTAAAGCACTCTTATATTGCACTATGATTGTTAAAGCAGTGCTTATGGGGGTGAGGTGAGACTGTCTCATTCAGGTTTGGTGCCTCTCTTTGGTTCAGACTCTAACAGTAACAGAGGTGCCTCCTGGGTTCCCACTCCAAACCCACCTTTGTTTCTTTAGATTGGTTCTTTTTCTCTCGTTACTTCTTTTTTTTTACTCCAGACAGTCCCATGTCTTTGTCTTCTGCCTGTTTTAGTTTTTGGTTGGTCTGTTCCTTGAAGACTGTGCCAAAGCTTCATATGCCCCTCTTCTCCCCTTTGTTCCTTACACACGTGTTAATAATTTCTATGAGATATTTTCAGTTCTTTTTATTTCCACATGACTGTTGAATCTATTCAGTTGCTGTTTGTATATTATTCTTATGATTTCTTAAGTTTCATCTTTATTATATTTTAGGACCCAGGGATCATCCTGATATTGTTGATTCATTTATGCAACTCCAAGCTCAGGTGTGTTTTTGGTTTCTTATTTCATTCACTTTGGGTTTCTCTCTTTCTCTCTTTTTCTGATTTCTTGCTGTTTTTCTGTCTCCCTCTCTCCCTGTTCCTTCACTGGGCCCTAAGGCGGCCCATCATTCAGACAGACAGTGGAATGACACAAGGGCATTGTCTTCCAAACGCTGCAGATGCTCTTATTAACTTAACACAAACTTTACGTTTTAAGTGTGTTAGTCAAACTGAGCTGTTGTATGCTCTTTACTTTACGGTCAATGTTTATACTAGTTTATTTTATTTTATTTTTACATCAATACAATACATTTTCATTGACCATAGGGGGGGTTTAATTTGTTTTAATTAAGATCTTGTAGGTCTTTTTTTGTTTTGTTTTTTACACTGCCTGGCCAAAAAGAGTCACCACCAAATAGAGGTCAGACACGCTTTTAGCTTTGATTATGACAAGTATTCGATGTGATTGTTTCGATAAGCTTCTACAATGTCTTAAGATTTATTTCCGTCCAATTATTCACCAAGATCTTGTATTGATGATGGGAGAGCCAGACCACTGCACAAAGCCACTGCCCAAAGCCTGAAAATGATGTCTCATACTCCCTGAACCACTCTTTCACAATTTGAGCCCGATGAATCCTGCCATTGTCATCTTGGAATATGTCCGTGCAATCAGGAAAGAAAAAATTAATTGATGGAATAACCTGGTCATTCAGTATATTCAGGTAGTCAGCTGACCTCATTCTTTGGACAAATAATGTTACTGAACCTAGACCTTATCAACTACAGGAGGCTCACATCTTTCTTTTGGCCAGGCAGTGTATGTCATGCCCAGATGAAGTGACCTAGCCCTGCCCTTTCTAAGGTCATTCCAGTCAGAGCCAATTCAGGCCTAAATGAATTAATATTTCACTAATATTAATCAGTTGAGACAGTTTGGCTGATGGCTCTTGTTTGATATTTTTGTCCTCTGTCACATCCTTCATCTCTGTCCCTCTCTCCCTCTCCTCCATCTCAATGAGTTCATTAAGATCGGTTGTATTTATCTTTATTACTTAGTACTTACTTACACACTTGTGTTGCATATTCAGACCAGTCAACCAAAAACAAGATACACTTTCAGATACTATTAGAGCATTAAGATTTACATGAGTTTGTGATGATTTTATAGAAATTTTTTTATATTTGTTTGTTATACCTTGTACAGAGAAGGTGTTTGGATAGTAGTTTTGACAGATGGGCTATAGCCTGGTGGACAAATCTGCCCTGTCCCCAATTGTTGTCAGATTTGTGTACCAGGCTGAGCAGGGATTGTTGATAGGATTATTGTGAAGCAGTACCGACTGGGTTAGATCTACTACACAAACTCTGTTAAATCCTTATCTGCCTCTTAGGCTCTCAAGCGGAAGCCCGATTTGTACTTGTCTGAAAGTCTTGACGTGAAAGCAGTGTTCCACTGTGGTGAGTTCACTCTCTGTTATCTGTCTGTTTTTAGACAAGTTTAAATGTTTGACCCAACCCTCACAAGTCTCTATTTTATTCATGTTTTGGTTTCTTTTGTTTTTAGGAGTTTTGTCACTCAAGTTTCCAGAGGCTCCGACTGTCAAGTCAACTTGCCTGTTCTTTGTAAGCACATTTACAAATCCAGATGATGCAGATCTGTAAATATTAATGAGATGGTATTTGTGTGTGTGTGTATGTATATGTATGTATGTATGTATGTATATATATATATATATATATACACCCACCCAATGCCTAGGGGCCTTAAAGGTGTACAA
>JAVQKC010028140.1:0-16184 GCA_036025475.1 Philypnodon macrostomus | reverse complement strand
CTGGACACACTTACTTTGGCAGAGAGCAATGAAACTTGGTACAGTGATTCTCCACAGTGTACCCAACATAAAATATTACTATGACCCCACCCTACAACAAACAGGAAGTCAGCCATTTTTAATTGAATTTGGGAGGTCAGGTATAGTACGGGGCAAACGTATGGGGCAGACGTATGGGGCAGACGTACGGGGCAGACGTATGGGGCCGTTTCGCCGATATACACCTCGCTGTCGGGGACGACATCACAGGCCTAGTTGACCTTTTTGATTTGTCTGAATATTTGTGAAAGATGTTTTCCCAAATGTTTTTAATTTCTCTAAGGCTTAATCCACACAGAGACAAAAATTATTTTGTTTCTCATACAAGCGGCATCGTTTTGTCCACACGAGTTCACACAGCACCACTGAAATGCTGCAATGTGTATGCCTGGCCCATTGGTGACGCTGTGACACTTCTGCAAAAACACTGAGCCATGGTTTTTGTTATTGGCAGCGCACTTGTTTTAGACCGGGTCGATTTACAGTTTCGTATTTTTCTGAATTAATTAATTATTATTATTCCTAGGTTTAAAAAGTATGCTTAAATTTTATTGAGCGTATAAAAACAGTATAAATAAAAGATACACCTCATAATTTAGTTTTAACTTCAAAATTATGATCCAAAATTATAATTGTGAAAAATAAGTGAGCCACAAAATAGTCTAAACCATAAAGTAAACTAGAAAGCTCTCAGAGACTGCATACCCCCACCAAGGTAGCTAATTTCCCCTACATGCACTCCTGAAACCTGTTGCAGCCACAGCAGCAGTACTACCTTGTCAGATGACATTGTTTTATTAGACTCTGTTTATCACTGGTGTTTCTGTGGTTTTGATAACCTCTCATTGTTTTAAGATCATTTTAATCATTTTGAATTGAGGTCAATAATAGAAACAAAAAAAGCGAAGTGACTATTTCTCCATTTTTTTCTGGATGGGTGCCCAGTTTCACTGAAGGTTCTATGTAGAACCGTTTATTTTAGGAGTCAGTTAAAACAAAAGTACAACAAAGTAGGCTACAATGTTTGTTTCAACGAAAAAAAACGTTTTAGTAAAAAAATTATAATTGAAAATTATTCCAGGTTTTAATCAAGCCACATACTGCACAGCTTACAGGAAATTGAATGGTTGTGCTGTTACTTGAAACTTTCACAATATATATTTTATTAGCTAGTATACTAAATATATAAAATATGTTAAAAAATATTTGCGTGATTGATTGTATTATTCTCGTGTTTTAGCACATTTTAGGCCAAATATTTTCAAAACAGACCACAATTCTAGTCACTGCGTGTCTTATTACGAAAAGTAAACCGGAAATGCCTGCGTTTCTCCTCACGCTTGACACTAGTTGTGATGTTAGCCTGTTTGTTTGGACACTCCTAGCTCCTATTACCTTAGCCTGGTGAGTGGCTCTGAGGAAACCATGGCCTCGGGAGCCCCTTCCTCGTCCCAGGATGACGGTAAAGTTCTTCTTATCACCCCCCCATTTTCCCCCAAATTCTCCCCAAATACATGCAGCGAATCATCTGGCCTCTGCATCCTTGACAGCATTAGCATTAGCATCTTCAAGGCGACGTGTCACTGGCTGTCAGAGGAACACATACTTTTAACCATGTCACTAGCTCCTTGGTTGCAGCGTATTTCGTTGTAATTTAGTTATGGCATTGCATGTAAGAGCTAAAACAGTTTATTCCATCCCTAAAGCTATGCGGGTTAGCGCCTAGCCTCAGCTGTCTAATTGATGTAGCGGCCTCTGTTAGCCTGACTCAGCCTGTCAGTCTTTAACGTGGGTCATATGGAGCTCATTAAAAAGCGTGTGAGTGGACCAGTGGACCGTACTGATGCAGACACAAGTAGGATAACCTCCCAATGCTAGGCTAAGCGCTGCTGCAAAGAACCAACAGTGAAATATGAACTGTAGCCCAATTTCACAATTACAATGTGCAGTAACGTGATAGTAATAAATGCAAGTAGCAGCAGTTAGCTGTGCTCTTTGAGCGATTACATTTAGTCAGTGAGAGTTGTCAAAATGCTTCTTGCTGTGAAAGAATAGTGCATTTTTGCATTTGGCATATCTAACTTTCAATATCTCTTTTGTTTTATTAAGCATTCCCCTCTGCCCCTTTATCTCTGAGAAATCAAAACTGAAGTAGTTTTTAATCGAATTTTATATATATATGGGATTTACTAAATCATTAGACAGTTGTAGATGTGCACAATTCTTAACAGTTTTAGCCTGACATTTATAAGGCTGAATGATACAGGATCAGGTGCGGCTTGTTGTGTCTCATGTGTGTTGGTTTGCTAGTCTAATCTTTGTATAAGAAGAAGAAAACTGTTATGATAATGTTGTGTTTAGCTCAGTTGGCAGACCTGCAGCACATCTGCCCAGCCTACAGTATACAGGTAGCCCTTTTGTCTTCGGGTTGAATCTGAACCGTGTCCCTCCTCTTCTTTATAGTGTGCTATCATATTTTCACAGTCCTGTCCCATAAAAGCAAAAACACCACAAAAAGCCTTATAAGCAAAAAAAAAATCTTTCCAGGCTATAAAAGTTACAGGTTCGTAAAGTTGTACAGTCGTTATATACTTGCTTGTGTTTGCTCCGTGTCACGGTTTCTATCTTGGACTAAACTAAGTGGATATTTCTTTATTTTAAATAATAGTATATATTTTATCATAAAATACTTAATAAACAACCCGGAAATGTGGCCTAGAGGCCAACCATATTTCCTACAGTGTTTTGTTAACCTCAGGCACAAATCACCTTTCTGCCTCCACTGATCTGCAAAAGTGCTGTACATGATACATCTTAAATTTTGACATTTAAATGATTAATTAATGTGCATGACTCAGTATATTACAACCATTTTTGCTAGAACTCTTCTAAAATCTATTTTGTCTATTTTGTATAGAGATGCTTTCCCAGCGAGTGGCAGCTCTGGAGCAGGAGAGGTCTGAGTTCCTCCGGCTCAAACAGCAGCTGGAGGCAGAGTTCAACCAGAAGAGAGCCAAGTTCAAGGATCTCTTCATTTCCAAAGAGGGTACATTTATGTCATATGTGTTATTACAGGGCTCTGTGACATACTAAGTAGAAGCCATACGGAACAGTAGCACTGACATTTAAGCCTCAACTATTGAAATGGCCTTGTTTAGCATTGTTGGACTATCACGGTATGCAGGAGTTGGACATAGCTTTTGTGCTTATTTCTTGTCAGAGTCAGAAATTAGATTGTGTTGTTGACAAATTTATATTTATCTTTCCAGGGGCCCTAGTAAATTGAAGTGAGACTAAATCAGTACTAAACTAGGGGAAAAAAAACTAAAATAGAACTATGAAATTACCAGGTCTAAATCAGGTTTGTAGTTTGTAGCTGTAGGTTTCCAGCAATAAAAAAAAAATACAGAACCCTATTTTATGATAGAAGGTAATCGGTCACAATTGTTATTGTACTTTACTCCCTCCCCTGGCCTCTACAGCAACATCAAATTACTGTTTGTGGGCTACCATAGTGCTGGCTCACACAAACTCTGATTGGATTTTGCTGACAACTCTTGGTCAAGCATTTTTTTAAACGTTAAAAGAAAGACTACAGCTCTAACCAGGTTAAAGTCTAAACAAGGATTAAAGTATTTAAGTAAAGTCAAATTCTCCTGCTAGAGACTGCAAGAAATACCACCAAAGAGCTCTAGTACCACCAGTGGTAGAGTTTGAGAACCACTGTCTTGGAGTCAACTAGCACCATTTGATGTCTAATGTTTTACCCCACAGAGGACCTGAAGAGGCAGACATTAGCTCTGGATGTATCCCAGGCTGAACTGGCCTCATTGCAGAGCCAGCTGGAGCAGGCCCAGGCTGAGATCGAGACCATCAAGGCCGTGGCCACAGTGTCGGAGAACACTAAACAGGAGGCCATAGACCAGGTCCGCAGTCAGTGGCAGGAGGAGGTGGCTTCTCTACAGGCCATCATGAAAGGTACTAACCCATATGTCTTCAAGGCACACTAACCAAAAGGATAATTTCCTGCTTTAAAAACAAAAGCGTACCTTGCCCTCGCGCAGACAGAAGGTTATTAATCTTCTGGGCCTAACCTAAACCTAACCTGAAAAAATGTTAGCGGTCATTTACTCTCAGGGTTGAACACATTGTATCTCTAATCACCCTGGACAAAATGGAGAGAGGCAGAGGACTAAATCTAACAATAATAATGCATCAATTTTATTTAGTTCTTTTCTAGACACTCAAAGATGCTTTACAGTTGAATAATTCATTCACTCCATACACTGGTGGTGGTATGTTACTTGTATAGTCACAGCTAACCTGGGGCAGTCTGACAGAAGCATGCCTGCATTTTGGCATCTATGGGCCTTCCTACCACCACCAAACACCAATCACAAAACGACATTCAGGCATAGGCAATGTGGGTTGTGTCTTGCCCAGGGACATGACGGCATGGGCTTGGGCAGGCACCAGCAACCCTCTGGTTGCAGGGTGAACGCTTCAACACAGATGCCAAGCATGACTTAAATAGAAATTAAATTTATGATTACAATAGTTTATTATATATATCTGATTCATATGTGTATCTAGACACAGTACGTGAGTATGAGGTCCAGTTCCACCAGCGTCTGGAGCAGGAGCGGGCCCAGTGGAACCAGTACAGAGAGGCTGTGGAGAGAGAGATGGGAGAGCTGAGGAGGCGTCTGACAGGAGCGGGTCAGGAGGAGGAGAACCTGGAGGATGAGATGAAGAAGGTACCAACACTGATTTGCCCTTTTTAAATGCATTTGTGTTTAAATGTAATAACATATTGTATAATACAGTATTGTCCTGACACTGTTTCAGGCCCAGGAGGATGCTGAGAAGCTC
Source organism: Philypnodon macrostomus (assembly GCA_036025475.1). Classification (NCBI taxonomy): domain Eukaryota; kingdom Metazoa; phylum Chordata; class Actinopteri; order Gobiiformes; family Eleotridae; genus Philypnodon; species Philypnodon macrostomus. The sequence goes on along the minus strand of JAVQKC010028140.1, from coordinate 11,273 downwards.
AAGTCCGTGGTCATGCCCATGGAGCAGGAGATCGCAGTGCTGAAGGCCAAACTGTCTTCATCAGAGGAGAGGGTCAAAGAGCTGGAAGCCTCGAAGGTCAGCCTGATATGAACATAATAGTTAAGCATAACTAGGCCTGTGCTGTCGTCCCCGACAGCAAGGTGTAGATCGGCGACAACGGCCCCATACGTCTGCCCCATACGTCTGCCCCGTACATCGCCCCGTACGTCTGCCCCATACATCTGCTAGGATCTGCGGACGCGGACCGACGTGATTCCATAATATCGGCGACACGCTGTTTTCGCCGATATAATTATATCGGCGAAAACAGCGTGTCGGTGTTCGTCCACGTCCGCAGATCCTAGCTGTGAACGCGATAACTCAAAAACGAATTGCCGTATCAGTTTCAACATTTGCACACAGGTACATACCATAAAGACGCCAAACTGTATTGATTTGGGTACTTCTATGATGAATATTAATTAAGTAATAATTAATTACGGGGCAAAAACTGTGAACGCAATAACTCAAAAAGTCTTTGCTGGATCTTTTTCAACTGTTGCACACAGGTACATATCATGAAGATGCAGAACTGGATTGAGGATGGTGCTTCTACGATTAATGACAATTAATTAATTAACTAATTAATGCCCTGAAGCATATTAATTGAGACATTATTCCTGCTGAACAGAAATTAAATTGCATGAAATTTGGCACAGTGGTCCAGGCTAGTATATATTTAATGTACATGGGCAAATTACAGAGGTCAAAGAAAGAATGCCTCTATAGCGCCCCATGTTTATGACCCTATTGGACCCTGGACACACTTACTTTGGCAGAGAGCAATGAAACTTACGTACAGTGATTCTCCACAGGGTACCCATTATAAAATGTTATTATGGCCCCACCCTACAACAGGAAGTCGGCCATTTTGGATTGAAATGGTGAAGTCGGGTATATTTGACAGCCTCTAACTTGCACATACTTTGCCTGATTAGGCTCAAACATGAAACACCTAATTACCCCCCGGCCCTGAACACATCTGACCAATATGATGGCAGTTACTTCTGTAGCGCCCCCTAAAGACTTAAAGAAGAAGAAGAAGAAGAAGAAGAAGTTTTAGGGAATTTGACAAAATCTGGCAAAAACATTCTTCACAAACATCCAGACAAACCCAAAAAAAGTAAAATAGACCCTGATTTGGGGGCGGGGCCTCTTAATTTCTGGTTAATAATATAAAAACCCTTAGAAATCACACAATGTCTGATTAAGGTGCAAGTTGTGGCAGACGTATGGAGCTGTTTCGCCGATATACACCTTGCCGTCAGGGATGACAGCACAGGCCTAGTTGGGCATTGAGGGGATCAGACTGGGACCTGTGGCTATATCTGCTGTATTTTGTTGAAGATCGCTTCATAAACATGCTGTGGACATAAGTCTGTCTTTTCTCTGTCTCAAGAGGTTGTTTTAGTTCTGTATCAGCGCTACTGAGATAGTATTTTTAACACTCATCCCGTGGATACTGCCGTGGGCCTCACCTCAGACTGAGGCCCCGCACCAAAGTGGTAACCCTCAAACTTGATTTGATGTTGCTGTAGAGGCCAGGAGAGGGACTAATGTAAAATAATTATAATAACATTATACTACATTATATATGATTATGTTCTAACTTTTTGTTTAATCAAAGTTATGGACTGCACCTTTAATTCTGTATTTATCAAATCACAGAACAAGTAAAAACTCTCCTCAAGAATTAGCATTAAAAACATCAAAAGAATGGCTTGTAATAGTAAAGCTGATGACATTTAACATGGATTCTTGCTTTAATGCCGCCCCAGCCTGTGCAAAAGCAGCTTATGTGGGCTGTGAGTTGTTCTGTGAGAGCTGGAGCCACAACATAAGTGAACTGTGTTTGTCAGCTTTTTAAACCTTGAAATTGATTCTTCTTCTGTGCTCTTTATTCTAATGACAGGCTAATCCCCCTCTCCCTTTTCCATGCCGGTATAAATAGAGCCTCTTATTTCCCCGCTCTGCTGTGCCCTGCTTTGGAAAATTAGCACTCATGATGAGGCTGCGCTCTCAGCAATCAATTTGCCACGCTAAGTCCCTCCAAAGGTTACCTGTGGCAACTGCGGCACGGTCACGTACGTTTGGATCGCCTCTGTTGCCAATTCTTCTCTAGCTAATTAAATAAATGGCTTTGTGGTGAGAGTCAGCTGAATGAAATGTCATAATATTGATGTTGAATGGTTGGACAATTTCAGAGCGTTTGTCAGCAGGAGAGGGAGGGGGCTATGGTGTGTTGGCCTCAGGGCTACTTTAATGATATTAGTAGAGCTCTGCTTATTTATGAAGCTATGTTATTCATGGCGCGTTCTAGCGATCCATCACTACTTGCAGCCTGTTTACTGTAGCTCACTATGGCTAAGCGCTGAATTAACCAATAAATCCTTTGTTCCTTCACGGTTTAAATGGCTAATAGAGACATGTAAATCATATGCAGGGACGGTGCCAGCTCCTGCTGCAGCAAACAGGCCTTTTTCATTTAGTTTACTCGTCTTCCCTTGGCTCTGACCTCTCCTACGTTCAGCACACGTTGGCTCACTCAGATACTGCAGTGTTGGTCCATTTGCCCTACATTACTGTTAAAAATGCTAATCTTCTCACAAACACTGTTTTATATTGATCGATGTTGGGTTTTAAAATACATTTCTCACCAAGTTGTGGGCTTCCTTGCCATTTCTCTGGTCTTCAGTTGTCTCACAAATTCTTGAATGGTTCAGTTCTGGGTCGGCTTGGGCACTTTCTTCATAAGGGGTTCCCAAAGTGGGGATCGTGAAATGATTTACAGAAATAATTACTTTTTCTTATAAATGACATGTTAGTCATAACTATAGTGTATTTCAAAATAAACCATGCAAATAAAAGCATCACACCAGCATTAAACTGTGTTTTTATACACTAGGCCTATTTTTCCCCTTTGCGCATTTGTATTTTTAGCTCCTTCTGTGGACGTGGGGTCTCGAGGCCATTATTTTGGGGGTCCTGGTCTGAAAAGTTTTGAAACCCCTGTTCTAGATGATGCCAATTCTTAACCACTTTGGCTGTAAGTTTAGGTGGTTTTACTTACTGGGCTTCAAAGCTATGGAATTACTATTTAAATTTTGTATGTTTGCTAAAAGTTCTGAAATAGGCAATTGTGAAACGCTCTCTAGCCAGAAACCTTCACTATTTGCCACATCAAACTGTCCATGCAGGACTGCACATGTATTTCAGTTGAAATACACTGAGGTTTCCTGGGTTTTATGTTGGCTGCTAGACTTGGGAATGTGGAAAGACGTACAGTACCAACATTTTTCTTTTTAAAAGCACACTGATGTGAGAAGAGAAACTTAATTTACATTAATATAAAAGGGATTATGCCAAATTTAATCAGGCCCATAGTTATTTAAATCTGATTAGACACACAACCTATATTATAATGATGGCCAATGTTTAGAAGTAACATAATATATATTTTTGTTACTTTAGTCCCTCCCCTAGCCTCTACTGCAACATAAAATCAGTTTGTGTCGATACCACTCAAAAACTACTTTTGGCCAGATAACCCACGAATATTGATGTTGGTCAGGTTCACAAATTCAATCATATAGCTCCTTTGATGGTGATTTAATGTAACCACTGATTAAACGCAAGGTAAACAAATCCACATTGCCGCCTTAATCCATGTCTGGACACAGAGGCCCGGTTGCGTGGTAGGTTTGGCGGCCAGGTAGCTTGGTGGGTTGCCTGGCAGGATGCGGGCTCTCTGGGTTGCTCTGATAGCGCATGTTCCTTTGAGGACCCAACATACTGTGGATAATGACACCAGGCCGTCCAGAGTATGATCTCAGGCCAATGCTTACACCATCCAACGCCTCCTCTGCCAACGGCCCGGGCAGAATAATGATATGTGCGGATGATTGGGTAAGCCCAGTGTCAGTGCATGTAAGAAGGGTTTGATAGTCTGGTACCTGGATGCTCCCTCTGAGAAGCAGCCATCCTTCTTGTCTCCATACTGCTCTTGATCTTCCTCACCGCTGCTCACCCCGACTGAACTACGGAGCTTTGAATTCTACCCAACTATACTTTCAATCTGCCTAGATTGATAATAATTGGAATTATCGTTGTATAACTTGCAAACATAAATTATGTCATTCATTGTGAACCTAATTTGTCCCCAGTAATGGCATGTCTAAATAGGGCAATATTTGATTTGTTTATGATATTGATAGTTCAATTAAGCAGAATTAGCTTATTTATTTACAAAATCCATACGTATGACTACACAAGGCCAAAGCAGGAACAAATTAAGAAAATAATCACAAAAAATTACATTAAAAATTATTTATTTATATTTTAGCAGTGTGTCAGATTGAATACCATGGTGTTTTTGCGCTACATATATTGCATTTGTTTCGCTAAATTATTGCAAGTGAATATAAGTCCTGTGACTGACCATTGTTCAGAGTGTACCCCTCTTCAGGCCCATAGTTAGAGATATGTGTCAGACACGCGTGACCTTTTAATAGAGAGTAATTCCTGGCTGATGTACTATGCCTACAGCCCAATCGATCACATTCATACATGGGTAAGGTGGCTTAAGTGTCTTGCTCAAGAACACAGTAGTATGCACAGTTTGGAGCTGGATTCAAACCGTCAACCGCTATAGGACAATCTGCTGTAAGCCTCAGAATCTTTATTTTTTAATATCATTTGCTTCAAGTTTGGAAACGGGCATTTGTGAAACACTCTCCAGCCTTTAAAAACCTTCACTGTTTGCCACAACTGTCCATGCATTACTGCACATTTATTTACAATTACATATTGTTTACACATTTATGTTGGCTGCTAGACTTGGGAATGTTGAAAGATGTTCAGGACCTTTTTTTTTTTTTAAAGCACACCAATGTGAGTGGAGAAACTTGATTTACATTAATTTAAAAGGAATTATGACAACTTTAGTCACACCCATAGTTAGTTTTGTTTGTACATCCAAAGGCAACTATATGCAACCTCCTATAAAAAAAAATGCTTAGAGGTTTTTAATACTTTAGGTCCTATATTCTGCAAAATCAACTTTTTCTTTTACAGCTTTTATTACAATACAATGTTGTTTCAACCTCAAACACGTACACAAAATGTGTTTTCTTTCATTTGCATCTTTTTGAGTATTTAATTATGTTGAGCTATAGTCTTCGCCAAGAGCTGAAAACGGATTGACCATGGAAATCAACTATAAGCGATGTAACAAATAAGGGCAAACCACTCCTTTCTAGGAAGTACTCCTGTCTGTTCCTGCACTGTCAACAAATGCACTTAAAGAAGATTCCTCCATTTAACAACATATCTGATTGGAGAAGATGTGTGTTCCGCTGTGAGGGTGTCAAGGCTTTGTTTTTTAGGCAGAAGAAGGAAAATGTGGTTGGAGTTTTTGTTTTTTTGGGAAACCCCCAAAAACCGGCACAAATGGTTTTGTCCTGCTTTTAAGAGACAGGTGTCTTTTTAAAGCAATAACTATTAAGTTGAAGTGAAAGCTCCACAGAACACGTTGTATTAGATATGTGTGATCTGTGTGTTTGATGTTGTTATAATAACCCAAATGTATCCAAAATAGACTGAAATGTGCAAAAAAAAGCATATTAAAGGACCTTTAAACCATTGACTAGACAATTGCTCTACCACTGAGCCACTGCTTCCCCAATAAATGTAAAGTTGCAATGATTGTGTACGTCCCGGTATACTTGTCTGGTACCTGAATGCCCCCTCTGAAGCAGCCCACCCTTCATGTCTCCGGTGCCTCTCTTGATGTTTCTCACTTGGCTGCTCTCACCCCCGGCTTGTCTCTGTTCTTTCCAACGCTCCTTTATTCTTCCCCGTAAGATCCAGCGGGCCAGATTTTTATCGCTTTTTCTTGCAAGTCCTGCGAGGGGGACCTTGAGGGTCTCGGTGGGATCAATTTAAAGGGGAAGCGCTTGTCTCTCCTCCTCTCCTTGGCCCTCTCGGCTGATTGGGTCTGCTCGCCAGGAACTCACAATCTTTTGATCTTGGGCCCCCTCCTTCTTCTCCCCACCTACCTTCACTCCAAGTTTTTGTCAGCGCTGTTCCACATTCTGAGAATTGTGGGCCCCATCCCCTTTTTGCTGCACCTGTGAAAGACCTAAGTCGAAGTTTTGAAAACCCAGCGGGTGGTACTAGCAATCTATGGGGTCTTTTGAAGATGTGGGGGGCTGTATGGATGTTCAGGTAGAGGTGCTCGGACTAGCGCGGGTGGTGGTAGTCCTGGGGCAGACTTTACAAGTGTGAGAAAGTGTCTAGGAGCTTGATGTATACTTCAGGGGGGGGGGGGGATACAAGGTGGTGCCTGCCAGCGCACCCATGCTGAGCCCTGCCTTTGTACTACACTGAAGAGCTGTGACCCTTAAGCAACAAGGACCTACTGTTACTAATAGTATTTTCCCACCAACATTAAAGCTCTTATTATTATTATTCCTTTGTGCACATTACACAGCCTATTTTGGATACATTTAGGTTACCATTTTGCAACATCAAACACACAATAAATATCTAATACTAGCTGTTTTGCGGAGCTCCTACTTGGACTCGCTAGCGAACGCTCGGATTAGGTGCCTGCCTCTTTAAGACAGGACGAATCCATTTGTACCAGTTTTCAGGGGTTTTCAAAATAAACTCCAACAAACTTTTACTTCTTCTGGGATATACACAAAGCTTTGACACCCTCCCAGCAGAACACACATCAACAGAATTATATTTTAAAAAAAGAACTAATGAAACATGCCTAGACAAAAATGATGGTACCCATAACTTAATATTTTGTTGCACAACCATTTGAGGCAATAACTGCAATCAAACGATTTCTGTAACTGTCAATGAGACTTCTGCACCTGTTAACAGGTATTTTGGCCCACTCCTCATGAGCAAACTGCTCCAGTTGTCTCAGGTTTGAATGGTGTATTCTCCAGATGGCATGTTTCAGCTCCTTTCACAGATGTTCAATGGGATTTAGATCTGGGCTCATAGAAGGCCACTTCAAAATAGTCCAATGTTTTGCTCTGAGCCATTCTTGGGTGTTTTTGGCTGTGTTTTAGGTCGTTATCCTGTTGGAAGACCCATGACTTGCGACTGAGGTCAAGCTTCCTGACACTTGTCTTGATTTCATTGTACCTTGCACAGATTCAAGACACCCTGTGCCAAATGCAGCAAAGCAGCCCCAGAACATAATGGAGCCTCCTCCATGTTTCACAGTAGTTTCTTGGTATGCTTCATTTTTGCATCTATGAACATAGAATTGATGTGCCTTGCCAAAAAGTTTTTTTTCTCATCTGTCCAAAGGATATTCTCCCAGAAGCTTTGTGGCTTGTCAATATGCATTTTTTTTTTTTCGCAAATTCCAGTCTCGCCTTTTTATGATTTGCTTTGAACAGTGGTCTCCCATGATGTCCACTTTAGCTCAAATAACGACCAATGGTGCGATCTGACACTGATGTACCCTGGCTTTGGATTTCACCTTTAGTTTTTTTGGAGGTTGTTCTGGGCTCTTTGGATACCATTAAAACTTTCTGTCTCTTCAATTTATCAATTTATCATGTCCAGGGAAGTTGGCTACAGTCCCGTGGATCTTAAACATCTGAATAATATGTGCCACTGTTGTCACAGGAACATCAAGCTTCTTGGAGATGGTTATAGCCTTTACCTTTAACATGCTTGTCTATCATTTTCTTTCTGATCTCCTGAGACAACTCTCTCCTTCGCTTTCTGTGGTCCATGTTCAGTGTGGTACACACCATGTCACCAAACAGCACAGTGATTATTTGTCACCCTTTAAATAGGCAGACTGGCTGATTATGAGTTTGGAGACACCTGTGATGCCAATTAAAGGACACACCTGAGTTAAACATGTCCCTCTGGTCAAATTATTTAAAATTTTTTATAGAGGTACAATTTTTGTCTATTTCTTTAGTTTTTTTCAAAAAAATATTTCTGTTGAACCACAATTCAAAAGTAATGGCTGATTTTGATTGTTTAATTTTCAATAAATCTTTATTTATTGTTACTTTTGTAAGTTTCAAGTGATTTCAGTGACCATTTTGGGGTTTTCTTTCATTAACAGAGGGGTACCAACAATTTTGTCCACGTGTGTATTTAAATGGAGGTAAGCTAGCAAAGTAGCAGCAGTGCTTCTCTGGGTTTTTTTGTTGACAGTGCATTTTTTAGTGTAACAGGCTTAAGTGCTTACAGCATAGATCATGTATTGTAGGGGAAAGTGACGCATCAAAAATTTCAAACACCAGCTGATAAAACTTTGGACATGCTTTTGTCCAAAGAGAATTTTGTTGGGGGCACAATCTGACAATGTTTTGATAGAAGCTAAACCCATGACCCTACTTCTTCTCTTCTTTCTGCTCATGTTTGGGTTTTATTCCACTTCTTCTGTCTTCCAAAGAAAACCCTTATCCAGGACCTCTGATTAAAATCCCACCAAACCACCAACTTGTTTTTCCAACTTTATGCCACTTCTGAGACTGTAGTTTTGATGACAGAGCACCTCAAGTTGCCATAAACCTTGAGCACATCTATATTCCAGGGTCCCATGCTGATGATATCACTCCAGCAGTCGTGCATTAATTGACTAATTGAATGTAATGCTAAAGTAGCATGTAATTTTCCTGCCCGGCCCAGAATAGAACCATCATCTTTTCATGAAGCCCGGACTATTCTAGGCTACGCCGCTACATCTGTTGGATACCTTAGATTCTAATTAAAACCAGACATGGAAAAACATGTTCGAGACTGATTTTAGATTTGTGTGATTCGTACATTATTTGTGCTTGCAGACACGTCAAAGAGGATAAAAAGCACTTCTAATCTCATGGAAGACAATGTGTGGCTTCTATAGGCCCGTGTAGGTGGAGGAGGTGGAGAATTGAGGCCAGGCAGATGCAGTACAAAAGCGTTTGTGTGGTAAGTCCATAGAGCTGTGGCGTAATGACATACATCCTCCTCCCGGGGCCAACACACAGCTCTACCTGACTTTATCCCATAGAGTAAGGCTGCAGTAAAGGCTTGTGTGGAGGAGAGCTATAGAGACTGAGGGGTTAGTAGAAGAGAATGGTAAGCTGTAAGTAGGCCACACAAAGACGAAGGACTAGGTTTCAAACCATTGTGCAATGGTGCTCAAACTTTTCTCGCCATTCCACTTCACAAAATAAATATTATTGTATTAGACAACTGTGGTTTGGGCACTACTAGTGGTTTCTGATAGCTCCTAAGTGGTCCGCGAGAAGATGTCATAAAGAAATCAGATTTCTTCAGTGTTTCTAAAATTTCCCAAACTGTCCAGACCTTTTTCACCGAGGGCCACGTTGTCAAAAATTAGCAACAAGAAGGTCCACCAATTTCACTTGGCCAAAAGTCCCCTTCAGTTGTATCTGTTTTCTGGACACACATGTTCTGGCAGGTTTTTTTTTAATGTATTTTTTTATTTAGTGAAGTATAACCAGACAGGAAAGTGGAAAGATATCTTGTTACACATACGCATTCTTTTAGGATTATGTAGTAAAAATACACTTTGGGCCAATTGAGAGGCCAGCCTGAGGGCCACAAAAATTGCTCTGTGGGTTGCATTTGTCCCCCCGGGCCGTAGTTTGGACACCCATGCCCTAATTAATTGTATGAGCACAGAAAATGTGACTTCTAAAATATAAACAAGGGAAATTCAGACTGTAGTCTTTTCACCGACTTGTGTTTCAGTCTCTATAAGCTGAGGATATGTAGTCTAATTGTCTTTTTTCTACTTTGAGAAACACTATTAGACAAAATGAGCATGAATCAAGACTAAAGTAAGTCTAAACCAAACATTTGAAATATAATATACAAACCTGTTCATCTCAGTCTGTCCACTTTGCTGACAGCTATCAGGCTACGGCTAGTTTCCTTAATTGAAACCATTTGTAAGGAAGGAAGGAAATTAAAAATGAATATAACTAAGATACTTTCAGGACAGAGATAAGAAGTAATGTATGATATTATTTTTTAAGTAACAAGTAATGTTTGAGTACTTATTGAGGCCTCTCCAAGAGCTGAAAAGGGATTTATTGGTCATAAATTCAGACAAACCACAAAGTGCTTCTGCACTGTATCAGAGAAGTATTGTTGCTACCACCATTTAACACAATATATGATTGGAGAGGATGTGTATTTGGCTGTGAGGGTGTCAAGGCTTTGTTTATAACCCTGAAGAAGATAAAGGTAGTTGGAGTTTTTTTGGAAACCCCTGATGGTACATTCACACCAGATACGACAGACGTCTAACGTGTCTATTTGAAACAACTCGCGCGAAAGAGGCAAACTGGTCTCTTAAATGTATATGTGAGGACACAGTAGGGCTATAGCACGCTCTAGTGGTGCTTTACCTGTAAAATGTCCATCTAGCACTAAAACTCAGTACCGTATTTTCCGGACTATAAGTTGCTCCGGAGTACAAGTCGCACCAGCCATAAAATGCATAATAAAGAAGGAAAAAACATATATAAGTCGCACTGGAGTATAAGTCTCATTTTTGGGGGAAATTTATTTGATCAAATCCAACACCAAGAACAGACATGTCATTTAAAATTTAAATGACAAACAATTTAAAATAGAATAGAGGCAACAACAGGCTGAACGGTATGCTTACGTTACATGACACAACTGAGAACGTGCATGGTATGTTAACATATTGATTTATTCCGATAACTATAGCATAAATAACATGCTAAGAAGTTTACCAAAACCATCCGTGTCACTCCAAATACCCGGTAACTAAAATCTAATGAAATCTTCATCCTCGGTGTCACTTTTCATCAACTCCGCTAACTCCGGAGGTAAAAGGTGCGGCGCTTCCTCTTCTACGCCGCTTACGCCAGACTCATCGTCAGTTGCAGTTCCAATTATTCCAGCCTTTCTGAGTCTTGACAGAATGGTTTCGGTAATAATGTGTTAATAATTTCACACATAAGGCGAACCCCCGGCCAAACTATGAAAAAAACCGCGACTTATAGTCCGGAAAATACGGTATATAATATAGTTCTGATCCTCCTCAGTCAGTCTTTTTAATGCGTGTCCGCGTCCGCGTCCGCAGATCCTAGCTGTGAACGCGATAACTCAAAAACGAATTGCCGGATCATTTTCAACATTTGCACACAGGTGCATACCATAAAGACGCCGAACTGTAT
>JAVQKC010028138.1:0-19669 GCA_036025475.1 Philypnodon macrostomus | reverse complement strand
GGGCAGACGTACGGGGCAGACGTACGGGGCCGTTTTCGCCGATATACACCTTGCTGTCGGGGACGACAGCACAGGCCTAGTTAGGTGTTTCAGGTTTGAGTTTAATCAGGCAAAGTATGTGCAAGTTAGAGGCTGTCAAATATACCTGACCTCCCAAATTCAATTCAATTTGGCCATAAAACATGGGGGCGCTATTGAGGCATTCTTTATGTACATATGTACATTAAATATACACTAGCCTGGATCACTGCCAAAATTCAAGAGATTTTGTTTTTGTTTATCAGGATTAACGGCTTAATTAAAATGCTCCAGGGCCTGCTGCATCTCCTCATTCACTTGGATGTCCCCCTAAACCTGCTGCATCCATACACACATTGAGCTCTCTCAACACAAGGACCTCATCCATCAGTCCTGGACACATCTATAGCCTGTCCGTCCTGGGAGTGGATCTCTCTATCATGTGGTTCTCACTAATGTTTCTCTTTTTTCCCTGACCGTGATGGTGAGTCTAATGACAGAAGATGTCCTGGGACAGTCCTTTTGTTTGTGTGTTTATTGATTGTCTATTAACTTTGTTTATTGTTTGCATACATCACGTTCTGTGAAGCCGTCGGCTATATAGGGCTATACAAATTAATTCATTACTTAATCAATTATTATTCATTGTAGAAGTACCTAAATTAATCTAGTTCGGCACCTTCATGATATATAACTGTGTAGAAAAGTTGAAAAAGATCCACCAAAATTACTTAATTAATATTCATTGTAGAAGTACCAAAATCATATCGCCAAAACACGTTTCACCGATATAATAATTGTATGTTTGGCCTTACAAGAATTTATCAAGGACTTTTAGGTGACCAGTTCATGCTCAGATGTTGACAATAAAATACATAAGACATATCTATCTACTATCTACAACTTAATGCCTTGTGAGAGAATAAACATCTTTTGTGACTTCTCTGACAGGAATGAAGCAGCTAAATTCAAAATTCTAAAAAGTGGAATCCTCTTTTAATGAACGGCTGTCATCTCATTTAGAGTCCATTTGCTGGTGTACGCTTAGTCTCGAGATAGATTTTGACTTTTAAGAGCTACTCTCAGCTGATGTACCATTCAGAAATAATCACTCTCCATTTAGTTTGAATGTTTAAAAGCAGCATTCATTTTCTATGGTCCTGAGAAGACGGGGCAATGGGTGCTTGTAATGTCTCCCTTTTTACTATAGCAACAAATATTAACCACATCTAAACAGGATTTCTAACCAGTGTGAGTAGAATTAGTGGGCACTTGAGTGAGTACTATTTATTTCTAATTAAGTATGGTACAAGTGTGTGTGCTGTGTTCTTTTTCCTTGACAGGCCGCACTGCTGTGTAGTTACCAGTGGCCTAGATGCATAGCTAATGTGCACAATCCATTCCTGACTATATTTGTCTAAAAATAACTTCACTTTAAATATATGATTTTTCTAACATTAATTACCAAAAGGACACCCATTCTGCTTATATAGGTCTGTGTTCTGTTTCTTTTATAAAGGAATTACTCTTAATACGAAAGCTCATCTTGTTTTCGGTTATGGTCTGATTCAGCAGACCAGCTCCCTTGCAGTGTGTTGAATTGGCAGGTCAATAATGGATTCAATATTCAAGTCTGTGGGAAGCCAGGCAGCTCAAAGTGGAACCAGGACTGTGCTTCATGTTGGGAGTCCTTCCAGTTGTGATCATTCCCCTCATTAAATGCTTTAAGAACGTGTAAAATGAAAGATTAGTCGATGGAGATGAAGAACATCTGGTATGCTAAGTGTAATGGGCAAACAACACTAAACACAGGGAGCTTGTAAAAGTAGCATACTATTTTTCATTATGTTACTGTTTTAGCTCCATACAATACAAGGCTTACAATACATGGCTTAATTCAGGTCTTTAGATAATGTTTTGAAAATTCTTTGAGAGAAGAAGGTATATAGGTACAATTGAGTAAACAGCATTTTACCCATTACGCGCAAACAATGACATAATGACAATAACATTTACAAATTCAAAATATGTACAAAATGCAACATCCATGCACATGCATTTAAACACAGTTCTTTTTCTCATAAAATGTTCAGTTAATTTCTGAAAACTAAAACGTCAAACAAACACAAACAGAAAGGGAACCAGAGAGAGAGAGCATTAGTAATAATTGTTATGACCTGGCTTGGGGAGCTGTAACAAAAGAGTACAGAGACAGGATAACAAGTTCAAGCTAATTTATTAAGAGCATAAATAATAAAACTGAATGTCCAATGTGCGTCAGTCATAGGCATCTTAATGCAGTGTGTGACGTGTGTGAGAGGGGATGTGGTGCAGTGTTGGGCAATGTTGAAAATGACGCTGAGGCCAACAGCGGATGGCAGATGTCATGGAGCAAGGTGGGCAGGAGCCGAGCGCAGCAGGGCAGGTGTGGCAGAAGCTGATTGATTTTATACACAGGTGACAGGAGACACGGGCCCTGGTGGATCCTACATTGGCTGCGCCTCAAAATAGAGGACAGGCTATTAGTAGCTTGATAGACCAGGGGGCCGTCACACAATTCAAATGTTTATAGAGCGCAACAGTGCCCGTCCACCTCTGGTTCCGGAAGTAAAAATCCCATTAGTTTTTGCCATAGACTTTCATATTCCAAGAGTTTAAAAGATTGATGGAGGCTAATCAGCTATGTGGTAACTCATCATCAGACGGGCACTGTTGCGCTGTATTGTAATCAGCCACAGAGACTAGTACATAATGCTGTCCTCTAAAAAAAAAACACTAGAGTCTGCATATTTCATCCTAAAGAGAGAGATGGAGCCACTCACTTAAATGCATACCGACTCTTACATTTCTAAAGAAACACAGTGACAGAGCTCTGCAGGAAAAAATCACACTTGAATCGTTTTCAATCCAAAAATAGGACCATCAGATGCATCTACACAGAGAAGAAAGGGGAGTAGGTGGACATAAAATGTTTCCGCTGGAGACGTCAAGATAGAAGCGAGTGTGCAGTCCTGTTAGGGCAGAAAGGTCAGCGTACCACAGGGAGGACAGGAAGAAACGAGCTGAGCTTTTGAATCCAATATGAGGATCTGGAGACAGCGAGAGGAGAATGAGACTAGGGACTTTAGTGTGGATGAAAACAAGACAGGCCGGAGCCTTTGCTATGAGCTGTAAGAGCTCGACACAGGTCTTCTGGGAGCCCTGCCAGAGGGGAGCTGTAGTATCAAGGACACGTGATGACAAGAAGAACTTAAAAGGCAAAAGAGGAATAATTAATGTCATCTGCACAAAATGATAATAATAGTTAGTATGTTGGATTTATGTCCAGCCTTTTGAACAGGCATCCTAAGCTTGTGGCATCAACAATCACACTAACACATACATACAAGTTGGGTAAAGTGTCTTGCCCAAGGACTGAACTGGAGTGAACTGTGTTGGAGAGGGGATTGTATTAGGACAGTAGAAGTCATCAGCATCATGTCTATGCAAAAATTGTGCAGTGTAATCAGTGATTCATATGGTTTGTATAAAAGGTAAGCAAAGCCAAAAAGGTACTGATGACAAATTATGTACTTGGCCATGTTCCATCTGTAGATGACAAAGTGTCAAATTTTCACTGGATGTATTAAAGTCTTGCCACTGAAGCAAAAGCAGCACTGGTAATGGTGAGGAGGAAGGGGATCAGTCTCAACAGATGGTCTGAAGAAACGAGTTAAGGAAACATTAAGTAATGAATGTTTGAAAAACGGGCCGGGGTCAAAAGCTCCGGAAACAGATGGACTTGTAAGTCTAATATGAAATCATGTGTACACAAAAAACTGTTACTAATAATATAACTAGCAACAACTACACACACTCAGCCTTGTGAAGTCTTCATAACTATTAAAGATATTATAACAGTAGGGCCACATGGTTAGTCAGGTCAGTAAAGGGTCGATTTTGGTCACATTTCACAGAATACTCTTATCAGCAAAGACAGGCCAAATAGAAAAAAGTGCTACAAGTCCTCTTCCGTTCATTCTTCCTGAGTCTTTTACAGTGATTTTTGCAGACTGTGGGGAAACGATGACAGTGAAGGTCAGTAAAATAACAGAGGACACTTGCCCAAGTATTGTTTCTTCTCAGCAGTGAGTGAGAAGGGTTTTGTCAAATGTGGAATGCAGTTTATATGAAAAAAAGACTGCATTGTAGTTGTGGCCAATTGGTAAAAAGTGACACAGCAGTGAAAGTTGTATACAAAAACTGGTATCACATTAGAAAATAGAAAATGTATAACATGATTTTTTTTTATATATGGCTCATACCTACTTTGTTATGTGAAAAAAAAATCTCTGTACCTTTTCTGTACTTTTCTGAATGCTTCACAGCTTGTCTGTTGCAGACTTGTAAATCGAAGCAGAAACTGTGGTAATAAGCGAGCGATGCAGTCTAATTGAAAAAGAGGGGGTGACTAATAGTGTGTGGGAGCGGACAGGCTGGAAGAAAGTCTGGAGCATTGTGCCGCATAGAGACAGCAGTAAGTGTCTCTCTGTGGTCAGGAGAGAGATGAGCTTCGATGTCTGAGCTACTGAATGACAGCCCCGCCATCATCTCACCACAATGGACAAAGTGTGAGCTGACCCAAAGGGGTTGAGTAAGGTTAAATTGACTGCACCGGTGAGGACAGATAGCACTATCCCTAAGAAAATAGCATCCAGGGTCAGAGGAAAGATAGCGAGCGACAGAAGGGAGAAATAATCAAAACAAATAGGCACCCTGACTTCGACTTCGACGATGACTTCCTCTGTCCTTCCACAATGCACTCCTGAGGTTTAGCTGTGCTGTTTTTGTAGAGCTGGTCATGCAGAGAAGCCCAGTTACACGAGGCGGTGACACTACAATTTATCCAGGGGAGAAATGCTGAGAGCAAGCATTGTTAATGCTGATCAGAAAAGAAGTGTTGAGCTCAGTGAGGGAGGCAGTGTCACTCTATATAACTGTATGTACAGCACCTGCCAAGAAGGACCGCACAACTTACTCCCACTACTGCGAACACATGCAGCCTACGCCTAAACAAGCTCAGATGGTAAATCCAAAATACATATATATATATATTTTAATTCAGTTGGCTGGTTGGAAGTAGTAAACGTTTATCTCAAAACAGACAGACACAAACTTTAAACAGGATAAATATTGTGTTTATACTGGGTAACTATACCATGTATATTTACAGAGTGCTTAGGCCAAGTGGTTATACATGGTGCAGAGGCTATACGTTTGCAGCCTTGAACGTTTATCCTCGCAGAGAACAGATTTGCCCCTGATCTACAATATAAACTTACAATGTGCAATCTGTTAACACAGTGTTGTTGACATGCACAATAATCAATCTAATAAAATCCTCTATGAACTACTACCAATAACAATGTCCAGCTGTGAATCATAAATGTCTAAAAGAGATGCCATGCCTTTGACAGCCAGAACAACTGAACAACACTTATCTCCAGACAGACCATATACATTATAAGAAGATGGCCTCCGTCTGAAGGTCAGTAAGCTATAACAAAGCGTAACGGTGTTATGCTCTGTTCACTACCGCTCTTTCAAGGCAGGAGCTGCAGGCGTGGTGCTGTTCATGGTGCTGAAATGATCCTGGGACGTCAACTAGCTCAATTATAATGCATGGCTTCCTCTGTTAAGTGTGCCTTAAATTGACCTACTTTAAAATGAACCATCAAACTTTCTGTACAAGGTTCCAATGGCCTTTATCTGCCTTGTGTGGACCTTAGTCCTGATGTGACCTCAAAGGCATCAGTCTGTCTCAAGATAGATTCACATTAACATTATATGCTCAGTCCTTGCTCTTCATTAAAGAAAAAAAAGCCCTGGAGTGGAGGATGACTCCTGTGCTTTATTCTGTAAGTGGCACCTTGGAAATGTCGTTCAAAGGGCAGTTATGATTAATTGTTCCTGGTATCTTTTAAGAGCATAGACTAATAATGAGACGATACGTTTGGAGTGGTAACAGTATTGAGGTGAATACTGTAAATCCCTACAGTACGCGATGCAAGCAGTGGACCGCTGTCGTGACGCGTTCCGATCACCAAAGCAAAGCAGAACCTACCCTTCCTCCCTTCTCCTCCCCCATCACCTCCTAACACCAGCACAAATATGCACACGCGCACACACACTTTGAATGCCCGTGCCAGGCTTTGAGAGAGCGACGGAAAGCAGTCCTGACTGAGGTAGTTGAGCGAGGAAGCGAGAGAGGGAGAGAGGAGCCCGCTTATATAACAGCAGCTAAGGGAAATGCTGGGGAGCTCGAAGGGACCTTCGCTGGACAAGAGAATACAGCGGCCATCAACGGATATGTGATCGCACGATAAAACGATCCCCTGCGTGCAGCTCCAGCCGTGAAGGTAAGCTGCATAATAAACACGCTCTACTGTAAATGGAGGAAGCACAGTGAGCGCTATTTAAGATGGAAGACATCGCTTTCTTTAATAGGTGATGCGTGTTTACGCTCGCTGTTTGTAATAGACGTCTGTTTAATTTTAAGAGACAAGTCGAGAGATGTGGTGCGCCCGTGTGGCGTTACAGTCAGTAGTACAGATGGTAAATGATAGTATAACTTGGTCAGTTGGACTGATCAAACACTGAGCTTTGTGCAAACTGTTGCTTCCATCCTCGGCAGCACCGCACCCCTACTTCTTGGGCTCGTATAATAAACGGATCTAGTTCAAAAGCAGCAACATGAGAGGCCTGAAGTGAAAAGTGAAGCTGAAAGGAAGGACGTAGCCACGGCCAGCGAGACAACTAGGCATGGATCCTCTCCGTACCGTGTGTGTTATACTGGGCTCCAGTACAGGAAACCAGTGTGGTCTAAGTGCGTCCATGTTTGTAGAAGCGCCAGTATTTGACTAGTTTCCACAGTACATTCATTCGGGGCTACATAGGACACAGAATGATTTAACAATAACCACAGCAGTGGACAACTCGTCATCACGTGTCTGTCTCTCGACAAGGGTAGAACTGTTCTAAGTCTTTCTGCTATAATCCCCATTTCATAAGCGCTCTAATGCGCTCTCCAGACACTTTTATCACATGGTGTCATTTAGTACTGATAAGTCAGACTTACATTCTCTAAGCTGGAGATATTGCTGGTGTTAAAATGGATCATTTCTGACACTGGGAACAGTTAAAACAATCTGCCAATTGAAAGCAATCCATTTTGTGAGACGTAGCATTATTCAAGGTTACAGTTTTTTAGAATGCATAAAATCTCATTTCTATTTTACTGTTCCGCTCAAAATGACAGGATCAGCGTTACACAATTTTGGTGACAGGCATGAATTAAACACAAATGACTGAATGAAGGCAATGAAGCAGCCGCCACCAGAGGACGTGTTGTAAGATGCTGCAAGACAGAAACCAGCCCATATGTCAACATGAGCGGTGCCTCTAATCCCCCAGGCATACACTCGCTCTCTTTGATAGTCCTCGCACATGAAACAATACTGTGTGTTGGTTTAAATCTGAACCCTTGTGTTTCTGCACTTCAGCAGTGTGCTTCACTATGGATCGTCCTGGATTCTCTGACCAGAGCCTTGGATATTAAGCTCTCCTCTTTGTTGTGACACGTCTTGTTCCTCTGCTCCGTGTGGACTGGTGGAGCTGTGGCCATGAAGCCCAGAGTCTACAAACCCGTCGCTCACACAATTCCTGTTTTGTTGAAACAGTAAATCCATTCAGTCCCAGTCTAAAATGTCCTTTGACAAAGTGTAGAGTCATTGAAAAGCGTGGGAATGGTGGTGCCCCTGTACAAACTGCAGTGCCTCCTAAAGCGGGCCCACATGCTGTTGCTGTGCCTGGGCATTGCCTACCTGATGGCAGGCAGCATTCTCCTGCTGCAACGGTCCAGCCTCAGAGTGGCACAGCCCGGCCTTGCCAACCTGCCACCTCTGTCTTTGGCGGCCCCGCCTGTGGCCCTCAGAATGGTGGGGCTGGGGGTGAGGGCTCGATCGAGGTGGGCCACTGTCCAGGCCACATCAGCCGGGGGAGCCAGGACAGGACGCCACTGGCCCGCCTCACGAAGCTTGGGGGTCCAACACTTACACAGACGCTGGTTTCACAACCTCCTGCCCGAGGGGTCCGAGCAGAGACAATCTCTGCACCGGAGCCGGCATAAAGGTACCTGTTCTGACACTACATGTACTGTATAGATTCATAAATAAATGCAGGGTCATTGCATGATACAAAAACATACACTCAGATCACAGATGCCACTGTTATTCAGGGATGCAGGTTTGCTAAGGTACTGTACATGAGTAAACCACCAATCTTCCTTGTGTTTCGTGCAGATACCTAAGATTGCACAGCTGAAAAAGACTTTGTTGTACATCATGGCAAAATCCTTGACCTTGAACATTCAGACAAGCTTCATAATACATTTATATGCTGTTTTACGTGTGGCTGCTTCAGATGTGGTAGATAAGGCTCTCTGCTCACTGATCCTCTGTGAAGCAGAGAGCTGCCACTGGAGCCATTTTCAGAAAATAAATTAGTAATTAACTAGATTAAAATGATACAATCCATTACACGCACTGTCTTGAGTCCTCTCTAGTACATGCAGACCTACTCAGAAAGCTCCTTTGAGATTTACACTCGCTTTAATGGTGTCTGCCACTGCTTTTGCCATTTTGTTGAAATGATAAATACAATAGAATTAGCTCCATTGAACACACATTTTGCGTCCTACAAGAGCGCTTAATCCTTTTTTTAAACAGACACTACAAACCACTCAGAGTAAGTAGAGTAATACAAATTAAAAACGTTGAAGGCATGACAGAATTCAGCTTTAATAACAGCCATCTGGAAAACATTCCTTTTAGTAAATGTATTATTCTGGACACACAATAAAACTAGCCAAGTCCATTGTGTCACATACAAGACAAGAGGAACTGGCGCGTAAGTAAGTGTGCGGCCATTCAGATGTTCTTTATATACTGTCTCTATTTATAAATGATAACTCTATATGGAGTTAACATCACCACAGCTTCTGCTCCTCTGTTTTTAAAGATTCATTTGCTGAGACGCCTGTTCAGACATATTAGAATAAATAGTCAAAGGAATAATACTATGTGTCGGCTGCAGGTCCCTCACAGAGATGAGTCACAGTTCCTCAGTATTTAAAAGACAAACCAGAGGTGCTTGTATTACACAGCCACAGACTGACAGAAGAAGTTAGCGACATTTTCTAGGGCCCAATAGTGAAGCCAAACTTTGCTAATGTTTTTTTAATCAATTCTCCTGCAAAGTTTGAAACTAATTAAAAGTAGAACAGTAGGTGACAGAGTAGACATATGGATTTTACTGTTATGGCCTATGCACATGCAGTTCTGTGATAGGAGAACACGTCCTGGAAGTTAGTTTGTGGCTGACCCTGCTAGGAATGGTCTCATCAATGTGGTTCTCCAGCCCAGTCATTTTCTATAACGTCTGGGAATCCATTAACCCTATGTTAGTCCAGTCTGAGGACTCATTACATGTGATAAAAAGCAGTGACCCTGACCAACTACATTGGCTTTAGGAGCAGCTGCTGGTGTTCTCGGCTCTCCTGAGGCAATGACTAAACCTCAGCCTTCAGAGGACACTGTAGGGTGTTCCAATCCCAGATTCAGTATAGTGATGCTAGGCTTGAGTTTGATGGACATTTAAGACTGCTTGTTTAATCTCCTTCACAGACCTCACAGTTCACATCTCCTTCAATATTTATCTTGCTTTTCAAACTACATCTTCATTCCTTTTGGAATATTCCAATTAAATGCATTTTCATTACCATTAATCGTAAACCAAAATGAGCTCTACTCCATTTACAATGAAGTAGTTCTGAAATCATGAAAACGGGTTTTAAGTAGAAACTGAATTATAATTGCCTTAAACCCCTGGAGCAATGATGTGTGCTCACAAAAGAGATGCACATGCTGGCCTGTATTCAGCAGCTGTATTCTCGAAGAAGACTTTTATAGTGTCAGGCGTGCTGTGTTTGATGTAGCACTAAGACGAGGATAACATCAAACACTGAATTTGGTGACATTTTACATGGAACCATAATCTGCCAACGTCTATTATATGTTACATTCTCCTGCTGTTAAAAAGGTTTACATATTGTCAGTTAAACAGTGTTGTTGGGTGTATGATACATTCGTTTGACGTGTTGTTATATCAGTAAATGATTATTCACATAAATAATGTAGAGGTTATGTGTCCACGTAAGGTTGAGAACAATACTATAGATTTGTCAGAATGAACAAAATAAACACATGCCACAGTAACTTGGAAATAGTATTACAACCAGCAAAAAAAATAATCACATCAAATTCTTAATTGCTGTCATTAATATGCTATTGACTTATCTGTTAGCTCATTAAACATCCATTGTAGCATCTAATTCTCTGAAAGGGCTTATCTTTCAAAGCTTTTTAAGCACAAAGCCAGAACAAGACTATAAACACCTCTTTTGATTATGAGTCCAAATAATCTTTCCATATTTTATGTCTAATTGTCGGATGACCACCAAACAAAACACTCTTTTTCGTTTCCACAGGAACGTACATGGGCTGCTTTCTCCACAACGCCAGTGACCAGGCTCTGGGTGGAACCATGCTTTATGACCTGCGCAAAATGACCAGCTCTCTGTGTCAGGACACCTGCTCCGAAAGGTAATGCATTCAGGGCGGCTGGCCCCTGTGAAGGCACCACAGAAGGCCCGCTGTTTGAGAAACCGCTTTGAATCTCCCTCTCCTCTGTCAATGGCCCCTGTGTTGAGGCCAGAGGAGGTGCCAGGTGGCTGGATGACAGTAAAAGATGAGGCTTGAAGGAAGAGAGGGAGGTGCGGATGGGTGAAGAAGCCTAATGAGCAGTCTACAGCAGATGTTGAATAAATCAGGGCTTAGAAATCTAGAAAGGATACTTCAGAGCCGGTTGAATTTTCAGCCGAATTGGGAAAGACGGTCCAAAGCAGGGAGATAAAACAGGTAGGCGTGTGGATTTTTAAAGAGGTGAATGACCGGCATCACTTATTCCTTTTTATACAAGCCTCGGTGAATGTGAAATGCAGAACCAGACAGATGCAGTCAAACTACAACACTCAAGCGCTACCATTCACATTGGAAAAGCACTCGTTACCTGAGCGCCCCAATTACTGAGATGAGCAAAAGTAAAAAGTCAAAGCAATTTATGAGGAAGCTTCAAAGGACGTATATGAAAAGGTCAATTCTGATGAGGGTTCGGTTTTTCCCAAGGAGGCGGGCTGAGGAGAGGAGAGGGATGTCGCACAAGCCTTGATATATAGAGTACACATGAGTGGTGCACAAAGACACTGTCAGGAGCACTGGGAAGTCTCACTAAAGACAGAGCAGGGGGAGGACTCTTATGTGCTGTGTGTAATCTATGGGCAACTATCAAAACTGTTGTATTTTAGGGAAACTGTATATATTATATTGAGTAAATAGTCTCACAAAGGCTATACAAGACTAAACCAGGACCATGTATGAGTATGTCTAAACTAGGGCTGCACAATATGAGGAAAACTGACTGAACACTAACTGATTTATTTTGTATTTTAGCAAAGAAAAAAATGAGACTCTGAGGTCACCTGTGGGCTGTGTTATAACGGTTTTTGTTTTAGGGCAAGGGAAGGAACTGTTTAACCAATCACACGCTTTCACAGGACAGGAGGGCTCTGATTGGTTGAAACATTGTTTATTTATCAACTAGACTTCACAGCTTCCTGGTTTGTGTGAGACCGTGATAGAGGGTCGCAAAGGGGATGAATTAGGAGTGTCATCATTCAAACTTAGATTACTTCTACAGTCACAAAATCAGGAAGTGCAACTTTAAGATGAATTTTTATTTACTAGTTAAAATTGCTTAAAATCTCAATTTAGAACTAAGACAATACCAAAGTAGGACTAAATTAAGGAAATCACTGTCTTTTAAATGTACTAATGCTAATGACATTAACCGTGTAACCATGGAGTTATTGTGATAGATTCTAGATTTAGATTCTAGCAGTATATTGTGCAGTCCTAGTCTAAAAGTAAATATGTCTAAACCAGATACAAAACAGGACGACGCCAAATCAAAACCCTGGACTGAACCGAGTCTAGAGAAAGACTGAAATAGGTTTAAACCTGGTCTAAACCCAGACTAAACAAAAACCAGACTAAATCTAGTCAAAACCAGGTCTGAAGATGATACCGTTTCCCCCTGGCTTATAATGGTCAGAATGTTGAGGTAAAATGACTGACACATCCTCAGTCGCCCAGAGTGGACCTCAGTATTTCTCAAACTCTGTATGACCTTGGCTTTAATGCTGAAAGTTTGAATTATATAAGATGGAACTGTTAACTGGCTTAACTGAAGGGCAGTAGCTCGAGGTTATTGATTGCATTGAGCTAGTGTCATACTGTAACTGTATTTGTGTTTGTGTAGTGGGTACCAGTTCGCAGGCCTGGAGTATGGAGCTGAGTGCCACTGTGGCAACAGGATTGGCCGCCTGCGTGCCCCTGAAGAGGACTGTAGTCTGACGTGCCGGGGTGAGAAGGGTACCCCCTGTGGTGGAGTGGGGCGACTGTCCATCTACAAAGTGGAGGAGCAGCTGCCTGGGCACAGGAAATGTAAGTCTCACTCCAGAGGAAAATATATCACGATTTAGATTTATTCCCTGAATGTATTTGACTTTATATTTTTTCTCTTACACAGAAGACTACTGCTAACTGCTCTCAGAGTCTTCATAAATTCAATGTACATCTAACTCAATTTTCATCATAATACTAATTATTATGAACACTGGTATTGTTACATTAAAAATGCTGATGAAGATCCGAGCATAAATACACAAATGCACTGTTGCACGATTCCACAGTCTTTCCAGATTAGCAGGTCCCCATAACTTCACCATATATATATATATATATATATATATATATATATCTAAAAAAAAAAATCACCATTCAATCTTTTATCACCATATCGCACACTCCTGGATTTACATTACAATAAATCAAGAAAATGACAACAAACAAGAGTAATTTTTTTGTACACCGAGCATATTTAAAAAAGGCTCGTCCTGGCTTCAGCTGAAAAAAAAAAAAAAAGATTCTGGTGTAAAATCTATAAGGAGAGATGACGCAGATTTGAGTGATGGGGCTGTTCTGTTCTCACTGCATGATTTAATTTCAGATAATCACACAGGTGCGCTTTTGCATAAAATCATGCTTAGTGCAGCTTATGTTGATTGATAGGGCCGCTAAATGATTTTAAGTGTGTTTGACTTTCAGACGTGCCAGCTGAAGAGCTTTTATCACTCTTATGTTAGAGGCTGGCCATGTACCAGTGCAGTTTGTTGATTTTAGTAGCATTACCCTGTGCATTAATATCATTGTGATTTAACATCTCAGGATCTCAAATGGGGCTGCACAATATGTCTCAAAATAATAATCAGCAACCCATGTTTAAAAAATTTAAGTAAATATATTACAATGGTCTTTAAATCATAGACATAGATTTACACTTAGAGACTAAATAAAAATAGACATTTTAAGTAAAAATAAAAGGAGCTTTTTTTGCTTAATTGAGCTAATATGAACATGTATGTAACATGGTTCTCAAATAGTGCATGTTTCTTCATATTCTACACAATGTATCAATGTATATGAGGTTTTACAGCTACATTTGAAACCCCATCAAGCAAGGTAAGCAGGGAATAAAGAGAGAGTTAAACCAAGCCTAACGTCAAACCGCTTAACATTATTTTCATTATTTTGATTAAACTTTTGCCTTTGTCAGCTCTAAGTGTGCAGTTCTAATAATGACATTGCGCTGTTTATCTTTTTGCAGTCAGAAACGTTCACTACCGTGGCTGCTTCCAGTTACTAAAGAGCATCATTGGCACATTCCCAATCTACTCCTTCCAGCCCAATCTCACAACACAGTCCTGCATTGAGACCTGCACAGATAAGGTTAGACTTTCCTTTGGATTGATAAACATAATGAAGTGGAGCAGTTTTTGCATAGCTTTTTTTTTTTCACAGCAAAGACTCACTCTAGCTAATGGACAGCTGATTTAATATGTTTATGATGGGAACGTTGCCTGGCTGGGCACTGCTGATAGGACTATACAGTTGTGTATACAGTGAAAACCAATTTGAATCAGCACACTTCATCATCATAGTGTATATTGGATGTTATTTTCTATATTGCAACTTGTACTCACATAATTTGGTCATGTCAATAAAAAATAAAAATAACAGCATACTTTCACATAAATCTAAAAATGAAAGCTGTATTAATAGTGAAAAGTCAAAGAATATGAAATGCTAACTCTCTCTGGCTCTTGCAGGAGCTGCCACTGGCCGTGTTGAGCAGACCTCACTGTTTCTGCACTTGGACGTCCTCTCTGTTCAGTGTGAATGAGCAGACTGACAGCCAGCAGTGTGTGGAGACCGCTGGACCCAACCAGACTAGTGCCTCACTGTCAACAGGGCACACAGAACGGGACCATTACCAAGTCTATCAGACACCTGTCCTGGGTGAGTTGATCACTGCTATTTTAATACAATGGGAAATAAATAACTTCTGTCTGCCAGTCCAGTCAGTATTCTATGTATAATGGCTGTAGTTGCTGTAGTTTCTGTAAGTTTCTAACTCACAATCAGACAGTAAAATAAGCCCCATTGCATTACTCAATTAATTTCACCCTTATGTAAATGTAGGTTTATTGTGTAATTAACTGAACTGTTTTCAGCTAGCTTAATAACGAACTTACTTGCACTAAAAATGTGCAAAATGTGTAAACGTTTAATGTTTTTTCTGGATTTCTGGATGTTTGTCTGCATATAGACTGGCAAGCAACATATATAATTCACAGCAAACAAGAAAAGCAAAGACCAAATGTATCTCATAGGTTGATGTCTTGTGAACAGGTTCATGTCTGTTTCATTTTCCCTAAATGATGAACCACTGTTGCAGACTCCAGGTGCAAAGAGCGGATGTTTGTGCCTCAGAGATCCAGCTCCCTCGTGGCTCTCTCCAGTTTTCCTGGTGCAGGCAACACCTGGGTACGGCACCTGATCGAGCTTGTGACGGGCTTCTACACTGGCAGCTTTTACTTTGATGGCACGCTCTACAACCGAGGTGTGTACAGCATACATAGTGTTTAAATGAGCAATTCAATCAGTGCTGAGTGAACAGTGTGTGTCAGGCAGGCTGACAGAATCAATTCATTTATGTGTTGGTGCCAGGTTTCAAAGGAGAGAAGGACTATTGGAAGAGCGGCCGCAGCATCTGTGTGAAGACCCATGAGAGTGGTCAGAAAGAGATTGAGATGTTCAGTTCTGCCATCCTGCTCATTCGAAATCCATACAGGTCACTCATGGCCGAATTCAACCGCAAATGTGCCGGGCATTTAGGTCATGCCACAGACGCACAGTGGAAAAGTAAAGGTAATGCTGGCAATGTTGTGAGATTTCAAATCTATCGGAAATGAATAATACAATAATAATTAGTCAGGATATTATTGGGTGCACAATGGCTGAGTAGTTAGCACTCTGAACTCTCTGTTTGTCCTCTCTGTGTTAACACAAATCTTTCTGAGTACTACTGTCAGCCCACTGCCAAGGACTGTACATGTGTTAAACGCCTCTATTAAATAAAGTTTCTTGTATACAGTGGAATTATACTGTCACTGGTGTCCTGTTTATAGGCTGGTACATAACTTCTTTCTGTCCTGTCTCGTCTCTTTGTCTGCAGAATGGCCAGAGTTTGTGTCCAGCTATGCCCCCTGGTGGGCATCTCACGCACTGAGCTGGCTGAAGTTTGGCAAACGTCTGCTTGTGGTGCACTATGAGGACCTACAGAAGACGCTCCTCCCTCAGCTGCGTTTCATTGTCTCTTTTTTGAATGTGACTGTTAATGAAGAGAGAATGCTGTGTGCTCAGAGCAACCAGGACGGACATTTTAAACGCTCGGGGTCACAGCGGCCATCTTTTGACCCCTTCACCCCGGACATGAGGAGGATGATAGACTCGTTCATTCATGATGTGGACCAGGCGCTTCAGGGCAGGAACTTTAGTGGACTTCCACAAGAATACCTGCCCAGATGATAGTATGAACAAGATCCTTCACAAAGTAATGCCTGGTTTTTCTAAAGAGTTGTATGCACTGTGAATGGCTGCAGTGTCGTGGGAACAGGCACTCAGGAAAGCCAGATGTGATAAACACTCATATGTGGATCTACAGAGGTGGGATAAAGACGTATGCACTAATATGTAAATCAAAAGGCGCTCTTTTATAAAGTCAGACCTGTACAATATGTTTTTCTATGTTCTCAGAAAAAGACAAATGCATATTATACATTATCAGGACATTTGTTTCTCCGGTTTTACAGCAGACACAGACTGTGCCTCTGTTAATTTTTCACCAAACCAAACTGACTTCATTCTGTCAAAATGTTGCAACACAGAGACTGTCAGACACAACAGGAGACCTTTTCTCTTTTTCCTCTTTTCATCCCTTCGATGTAATTTTAAGATTTCTGCTATTTTTGTTTCCTACAATAAAAAATACCAGTTCATTGTACAATTACAGTCTATCAATGACCACCCATGCTAACACAATTCCTCCCAACCTACATTATTTTGGAAAGTGGACTTAACAAAATGATTGTCATCCATATTGCAGAAGTCTAAGTATATTGCAATAACGCCATGCTTAATGATTGAAAATTACCTTCTTTTAGTCCTACATTTATCAATTTTAAGTAGTAATCAAAGAATCCTATTTCTGTTTGATAAAACACACATCACAATAAACATGCATCAAAATAAACATGTATCAAAATAAACATGCATCAAAATATTGCAAAACTATTGATATTACATATTAAACATTAGGTTTTTCTCATATTGTGCAGCCCTCGTCCCAGAGGTTGTTTTAGTCTATTTCAGAATAGATATAAGTTATATATATAAAATAAGTCAAACACAGATTCAGCTTAAACTGGTAAAAGATGCTGAAACCGTACGCTGAGGCCTTTCATGGGCAAGACCAGATGAGTCACAGCAGCAGTCAATCCTTTGAAAGAGACTCAATCCCTAGATTTATGAAATGGACCACAGACCCAGATTTACACACGCACACAGTCTCACACACACACACACACACACACACACACATGATCGCACACACACATGATCGCACACATTCACACCCAGTACGCAATACCTCCTGCAGTGAATGATTAGTGACAAACATAAGAGTGCAAAGATGTTTCCAATCTGAAAAATCAGCTTCTAGTGTTCAGAGGAAAAGGTCACAACTATCCCACATCAAGAGGGACCACACATAATGATACATAATGATACATAATGAGAGGCCTACATGAAGCATAGCCTCACATCTAGAGTTGAACTCATCCAACACGGTAATGCATAATAAATAACAGCTCAAATACTATACATGGGTTTTTATAATGCAGGGGTTTCCAAGGAGGACAGTTTTGTGTTGAAGAGGTGTTGGCAGTTGTTCCTGAAGTTTTTAATAAACACTGTTTTGCTTATATTTGTATTCATTGTTTTTGTTTTCTTTGTTTATCGTATTGCTTATTTATATTAGGGTCAGTTAGGTGCAGGGTTGAAACGGAGACAAACAATGAACGTCCATTCACCCTCACACTCATTCTTTGGGTCTAACTGGAGTCACTAATTCTGCTAACACATTGGCCAAAAGCTGGAGTGCCCAGAGAGAACACAAGGAGGACATGCAGACATCACTCAGAGAGATCAAGTGTCATTGGGCAACTGACAAACTCACCCTCTACCCCCATAAAGCTCCTATTGGTTATTTCGCTAAATCATTTAACTACTGCATTGATAATACACAACTGTGCATAATTACAACACATAGCCTGAACCATCAACCTCCTCACAGCTTACATTTGGGCCCAACCCACCATTTGGAAACAGAAAACATAACCTCTGATGTGAATACAGATTTTCATTTATTTTTTAGAACTAGCAAAATGGTAGTGGGCAGAGTGTATGAGGCCATGTGAGGTCTTGCCAACTGCTATGACAGCCCGCCTACATCGGATTTTGGACATGTCCGCTCAAACAGAGACATTCTGAAGAGGAGAAATAATAGATGCAATGATCACTGGACGTTTCAGGTAAAATGAATAAAGCCATTTCACAGACATGATCATTAAATGCAGAGTGTGAATTTGCCAGTGCCAGACTGTGATAGAAAGCCAGTAGACAGGAAGGCTGGCCTGTCACGTTGATTGTTTATAGCAGTCGTTTTATTCCCAGAGGTTTGTATGGGTTTGAGGAACATCTTAATTAGTGAAGCAGTGCCATAAGGCCTCATAGTTAGGTGTCTGTCAGGAAACCTCCATCCACTGACAGCTAGAGATGGTTTCATTATCCCTCACTACTTCTGGGTTTTACCGATGAGATGCAAAAATAGACAGCTCTTTCTTCTAGTTACAGCAACATTGATTTGGCTATGGCTTAATAAGTTGGATCTCAATCAACTTAAAATTGTGTCTCAGCTGAAGTGAAGATGGCATTTCTTCTTCAGACTTATTCAAAATAGTGGACACAAATAAACAAACTTAACAGTGCAACAGTTTTAAGAGAAAGCACAGAAATGATAATTATATCTGCGAAACGACGATATTACGGAATCACGTCGATGTTCGTCCGCAGATCAGTTTCAACATTTGCACACAGGTACATACCATAAAGACGCCGAACTGTATCGATTTAAGTACTTCTTTGATGAATACTAATTAAGTAATTAAATAATTACGGGCCTAAACTGTGAACTCTTTGCTGGATCTTTTTCAACTGTTGCACACAGGTACATATCATGAAGATGCAGAACTGGATTGAGTTTGGTACATCTTCGATTAATGACAATTAAATGTTTTGATGCACTGCTGAACATAAGCGCCTTTTCGGTCCCCGATTTTTAAAAGATTTTTGTCAGTGTCTAGCCATTTCTTGTGTTGACGTGTGAATGTATGTTGGTGAAGTGCGCGAGGAGCCCTTGTTTGTGAACCAGGAGAACAGGCTCTAAACTGAATTCCTATTGGTCAATCTAAACTGTTCACTGATATGACAAAACAGGTTTCGGCATAACACCAGGACATACACTTAGAATTCACATCTTATTCACATCCTCCTTTTTCTTTATCACTTTGTGAGCTCATATTTGCACGACAGTCTTGTGTTGAATTTGGAGAGCTTGTGTTGGCAGGCTTGGTAATGAGCAGAGGTGGGTAGAGTAGCCAATAAGTATATTGGTGAAACAACGATATTATGGAATCACGTCGGTCCGCGTCCGCAGATCCTAGCTGTAAAAAGAATTGCCGGATCAGTTTCAACATTTGCACACAGGTACATACCATAAAGACGCCAAACTGTATCGATTTGGGCACTTCTTAGATGAATATTAATTAAGTAATTAATTAATTAATTGTGAATTTTGGCACATTGATCCGGGCAATTGTATACTTAATGTACATTACAGAGGTCAAATAAAGAATGCCTCTATAGCGCCCCCATGTTTATGACCCCTATGGGACCCTGGACACACTTACTTTGGC
>JAVQKC010028133.1:0-28794 GCA_036025475.1 Philypnodon macrostomus | reverse complement strand
AATCTCATCACGTGTGTGTTTCTATGATCTTTATTCGTATGTTTTGTGATAAGTGGACCAGCCTTCAGGAAAATCTCCGCTTCAGATCATACAAGTCACACAAAAACACGGCTCTAGTCACAAATAACATCTAATTACTCACTACAGTATCTCAGGAGACTCTGACATAGATCCGTTTAGTATTCTTGTCTGTATAAACCAACACAGATGTGTTTATTGCTCCGTTCAGACACCGTACAGACACTTCCTCTGAAGCCCTGCCCTACGTCGTAAGCTCGTCACTTCCCACAACAAAAGCAGGCTCCTGATGGATTGTCGCTCCGCGAAATTTCGCCAAAGTTCAGATTGTTCAACTCTGGCGAAATTTTGCCATGGGTCTCTTCCCGCGTTTCGCGTCACGGGTTTCGCAGTTTCGCGCCGCAGAATGATTTTGTTGCGCGAAACGCGTCTTTACATAGACATAACATTTAAATCTGTTGCCGGTTTCGCGTCTGTCACGTCCGGTGTGAACGCACCATTATGGACATAAAATGTAAGTGCTTCATTAAGAAAGCCTTGAGGCATTGTAAAGCCTAATATAAATCTAATCCTTTGCTATTTATTTATATTATGTCATTTTCTGACTTTAGTCCTGGGTTTAGTCATTTTGCCCCTAGTCAATCATAGGCTCAGATCTACGTTTGATCAAGGTTAAGCCGTGGTTTACAGCATGTCCTTGATTCAGCCCTGTTTTTTTTTTTATTTCTAGGTTTACCGTTTTATTGTATTTTTTTTGTTTTGTTTTTTGTACCCGGGCACGGGAGGGCATAAAGTAAAACTCGACTGTTACTGGTCAAGGATTTTTTATTTTTTAGGAAAGATTTGATATCCAAGGTTAGTTTTTATATACATGTCCCCCAAAGTAAATGCTGATATAGCCTATTTCTGTTTGTAAACATTTTAGAAAGTATACCCAGAATTTAAACTGGCCGTAACACATTTTCCATGGAGAATATCTTGTCCACAAAATCCTTAAAACTAAGTAATCTTACTAATAATTTTTTGTATACTATACGGTGCATCAAATAAAATGGCTAACCATTGGTGCGTTCGCGAAAACCATCTTGTTTATGCTATATGCAATAGAAAATGCATTACAGTCTGTTGAATTTCTTGGTACACTTTCTAGCATGTTTACAAACAGAAAAGGGGTCTATTAGTTTACATGGGGCTAAGTATTTACAGTCACACTACAGAGCAATTAACCAGGGTGGTGTCCCGATGTCTTCTGCTTCAGTAGACCAGCAAGCTATGGTCAGGATCAAACACAAGATAGGGCATGAGAGGGGTAAAGTCCATTTGTCTTACTGAAGCATGTTACAACCACATTAGCATAGTAACTACAGCAAGCTTTGGGTCATTGGAGGTTTTTTAAGACACACACCAAGGACATGTTCACGGTGTGGTTTGAACATGGATTTATAGACAATGAATGGAAAAATGAAAGTGGAATAAATAAGACTGGAGAGATCTTAAAACTACATTTGTACATGGGGAAGTTAAAAAGGTCAACTAGGGCTGAGCGATATAACAAAAAATATTTTTCATTATTACGTAGCCCAACAAAACACGACTTGAACTTAAAGTATTACAGAACATTACAGAATCACAAATGCTTATTACAGACATCTCAACGTTTTCAGTGGCCTGGGGCACCTCTGCAACAGATAGAAGCCTGTATTTTCCTTAGAGTAGGGTTCAGCCAGTGTGCCATGACGGGGGGGGTCACAGACTCCTACAGGGGCAAGACAATACACAGGATTTTGAAATACTCAGAAGGGCTTTGAATTTGATCCCTGAAATCAACATGAGGTCAGAGGAAAGATATTAAAGACGTGTCAATTGCAGTGGTTACTTTGAGGATAGTGTGTGATGCCTTTTATTAATGTTAGTTAGTGTAAAGACATTTCTTGTGAATGGGAGAAAACATTTCTTAATATCTGTGGGACTTGCCTGGTTAAAGGTGTAGTCTGTATGTTTTATAAAATTAGAAATTGTTGAAAATAAAAAATGCTGAGAATTGACTTTCTGGCACTATGATGTAAAGTAGGTTGTCTTTTGTCCAGGGGAAAGATCTACAGTAAAACTCCCCTAAAGTGATATAATAATTATGACAGATCATACAACAGGTCAGATAAAGCATTGTTAAATTTCTTTTTACAGACTACAACATGCAGACTACTGGGTCTGTAATGTGCTACTAAATAATGAACACTGGGAGTTCTACATCGAGATCTCAAATGTAAAGGGGACAGAGCCCATATGTAGTATTGTCATGTCAACAGAGGGCCACACAGTAAATGTGCATAAGCTCACTAAGGTAAAATTATACTTTAAAAAATATTTCATGAGACAGATTCTATTTTTGAAATGCCAGGGCCAGACAGCAGGAAGAGGTGGGCTGCAACTGGCCCCGGGTTGCAAGTTGCAGAAGAGTGGAAAGATATCTTGTCACTAAAGCTATTTTTTTCTAACCTGATCAACAGTACTTGATCCACACATAGGGACACAGTACATTCATATTCTGTCACATGTTTGGTATGCTCTCATGTCCACATGACCACGCACTCAGCCGGCACCCTCCTGATTGCATGCATCTCCATTTGTATAAGTAATTGATCTTTGCACTATAACAAAGTCAAGAATTTAATCTGTACTCTTCCTAGCCTGGGGTGTGTGGGCCCTTATATCTAAGTGCCCTAGGATAAGCATACACGAAGTAGAGAGCTCCGAGAGGGCCTTACATGGAGGAGATGCCCTCGGAAGGCTGCCAGGGTAAGACCGGTGTCAGTTCAGTGCAGGTGATTATGGTTTTCTCTACCATGAAAATCCTAAAGTGCACACATTGAGAGTATATTTAGGCCTACAGTCAAAAGTGCCTGCTGCAGAGACTGATGTTCCCATGGGGGATCAGTGGTGAGAACTTACTTGGGTGCGTTTAAGAACACTTTTAATCAACTTTCTTCATCTGTTTACCTCCAAATGTGCATCTTATGTTTTATAATTGCCTCAATGACCCTTCTCCAGAAATTGAGTCATCATTTTTTGACACTTAGGAGCATTAGCCTAAAGTGCATATTTTAGATTGATGTGGGAAACCAGAAAAAACAACAACATCTAGACATGTGAGAACACGCATACTCCACAGAAAGGCTGGTCCAGGATTCAAACCTGGGATCTTCTTGCTGTGCTAACCTCAATGCCACCACATTGTAGGAGCTGTTACTTTCTCCATGTCTCTTTAAGGATTTATTTCTCCAATACAGCAACAGCACTAATGCAACAGTATAGCCTCTGTGCATAGGCGTGGGGTTTGCAGTATGTTAATATGTTCAACATATTTGTGTCCATTTATTTCATTCACTCATCACAGTTGTTTGTTCTATATGGGAACTCGACTCTCACCATAGTCCAGAACCGGCTGAAGTGTTTTTTTGGCTTTGAAAGACAGGCAGGACTCGATCCTAAAATAAAGTATGTTTTTTAACCAGACACTAAATATGAACTGTGATAATACCAGGATATTTGTATGTTTATATGCTCTATTGCTGTGAGTGGTTATAGATGTCAAGACTTGTGATTTTGAAGCCCTTGGTTTTTACATGGAAATGGTATATGCTTTTGTTCAACACCACAAATACACACCAAACCCAATACTGAATGTTGTCCTTTTGCTAAATGAGCATCATTTTTGTTGCTAAATTAAAAAAAATGCTTAATTTAATATTGATCTATTCCAAACTTTTTCAGTGTGAGTCATTTTCAAAAAGGTCACTACATTTCAAATAAAAACTGTGAAGTACTTATTTTCTCTTTGTTCAAAAGCATCACTGATACTTTTGGGTTAATTCTCAAACAACTGCTGCCAAATAAGGCTCCATGGGAATAAACAGGAACGGATCTGGCATTATGTAAGCACACCATAAATAAGAACTTCCAAAGCTCGCTCGGAAGGATGTTTAGAAATTGGCCATTTGTCAGCGTGGATAATGTCAATAGGTACGCTGTAAACAACAACAACATAATGAACTGAGTTTTTAGGAGCTAATATTGGTAAGTTATAATGATGTTCTCTGCTTATTCTAGCAAACAAAACTACCGTATATTCCAGACTATAAGTCGCTCCGGAGTACAAGTCGCACCAGCCATAAAAGGCATAATAAAGAAGGAAAAAACATATATAAGTTGCACTAGAGTATAAGTCACATTTTTGGGGGAAATAGAGTGCCCTCTTGCGGTTTAGTGTGAAAATAACATGTGAAATGATATACCGGTAATAATGTGTTAATAATTTCACCCATAAGTCGCTCCAGAGTATAAGGCGCACCCCCCAACAAACTATAAAAAAAACGCAACTTATAGTCCGGAAAATACGGTAATCATTCCCAGCATCAGTAGCATTATAATAATTATTTAGTATGCTAATTTAATTTAAAACTGCAATCCAACATGGCTGCCACTCTTGTATGTTTGAACATCGCACATGTATGTACTAACAAGTAAGTAGTGTGATTTTTGCGATGTGATTTAGACTTTGTTATGCCATCTGCTTAAGGCTATGTGATGTTTTTTTGCTCACCAAAAAAAAAATTAAAAAAAATGAATGTTTAAGATGAAGAAAACGACACTGCTAAGCAAGACCGAATATTTGGGTGATTTTGCAATCAATTATTATGGTCAATCAAAATATGAATCCCGGAAAAAAAGTTTGAGAAACACTGATCAATCTTATTTATGAAGTACATTGGCATTTTATGACTTACCAACAACCATCATGCTCTTAGTTAGTTTAGATTAGTTTTATATTTAGTGTTAGGAGAATGTTGGCTTAGTTATCATGATTTTCTCTGCTTATTGTTGCAAACAAAACAAATTATTGCCATCATGAGTGGCATTATAATAATGAATATGCTCGGAGAGGGGTGGATAAAGCGCCCCGAGGCATTGTACATGTTTAATTCGGTCTACAGTTAATCACGTTGTACGGACATGAGAGGCCAGTGCACTGTCAATGCGTTCTAATGACCGGGCCTGTGTTTGAGAACCCTGGGTTACATGCATGATGTCTTAGCGGTGTGTGGCATAGTGGGTAGTTTTCTTAATTATCTTTGCAATGCTTGGATGGATGCGTATGTGCACACAGGACTACTAAGTGGCTGCTTAACGACTGGGGTGAATTGGATTTTATTAAGAGTTGGGCATGAAGGAGAATGGACAATGTTAAGATTCTGTCATAATCTAATGGTTCTTGTTTTACCCTAACCCTAACCCTTGCTTCCGAACATGTTGAAATTAAGTTTGAATTTATTTTTTATTAAATTAAATTGACAGTTTGGTTAGAATAGCTAAAATATAAGCTATTTAGTAAAAACAAAACATTGATAAACAAAATAATAATATAAACAAATAAACAAAATGTATTGAATAAGCAGTTTATAGATACATAAGAACAATTAAACATTAATAATACTGTTGATTCATCTTAATTAATTAATTTTGTGTACAATGGAAGAAAAGAAATTTAGAGATGATGCTAATAGTCACATTAATGGTTCAGGTATATTGGCATATACGACAGTGTTTCACTCTGACATTGACAGACACTAGTTTTTAAATTGTTGCAAACATCTTCTGTTATATATACCTTTAACCAATAGTAGTGGAGTGTCATTAAGTGCCTCCCCTGCCACACCCCACAACATCTCAAATACAACTGGTCAAAGTAATAACCCACAAATTCGGGTTTGATGTTGCTCTAGAGGTCAGGGGAGAGACTAAAGTAAAATAATAATTATGACTGATTACATATGTTACATCATTGAACAGATAGGTAAGATTTTAGGAAACCAACTACAGATATAACTAGGACTTAATTAATACTTAAAAGTGTGAGTTATTCTATAATGTTACTAAAAGTTTTAGTAGAATCTTTTATTTTTTTTGGCTACATTAAAAATCCTCAAACATGGACAAGAGAGACTTCTAGATAAATTTAAGACAGTTTTGCTCAGGTGTAATTTCAATGCAATATGTGCTAGAACAGAATGATGACAATAAACAATTGCATTTATTAAATAATAATCATAATAATAATAATAATGCATCAGTTTTAGCTTTTTTCTAGACCCTCAAAGACTCTTGCATTTACAATATTTCTCAACATTCTCAAGTTAAAACTAAATGTTGAACAACCAAGGTGGCTAATTTTAAGTAGACTGATTGCAGTTTTTTTGTGTTTTGATCACTCACAGATCATTTAGATACATTTTTAAATTGTTAATGTTGCCAGCTAATTACCTATATTAAACATGGTCTGACTTGGAAAGAAATAATAGCATATGCACAGTTCAACTAATGTGGTTGCCTTTTTCTCCCCTTCCTTTTCAAATGCAAATTCACTGCTAATCTAACCCAATCTGAAAATGACTTCTATTAAAAGCTCCTCTTATGTCCCCGGAAGGCCTCCGTAATAAGTAGTTGCAGTCTTATGTTATAAAGATATTGGCGGGGGCTGCTTCGCTGTGGCTTTGAAGTAGTCTGCCTGAGTTTATTGTTAATTCTATTAAAAGTCATCTGCCCCTCTCCAGAGCAGCTGCGCCTGGCCCGGAGTGTGCCATTGCTGCCCTTGTTTCCCGCCGATGTGCTTAAGTTGCTAAACTGCGTTTGGTTCAACATCATAAGAAACTAGTTCGCTCTGGCGGCGCTAAAGGTGGCACAGGCACAAGTGTCTTTATTAACACAGGTGCATGTCGTGACTTGACAAATTAAAACAGCCCACAAGTGACTTTTTCTCTTTTCTAACTGTTAAACAATGACTGGAGTTATACCAGGAAATATTGCACAAGGTAAATGTTTTTTTAAAACTGCTGCTTTAGTGCAATGATGTGCATTTTGATGTTGTTTGCTTGGTGCCTTCCAGTTTCATAGTTGATATAAAGCAAATGGTAGTATATACACCAAAATATCATAATGAGTATATATTTATCTTTTTTTTTAAATTTCAGTTTACTTTATTAGTCATAGTGAAAAATACAGAAGATGATATGACACATTAGAAGTCTCATAATACAAGAGGATAGTGTTGTAGTCAAGACCAAGACCACAGTCTAGACCAGGGGTCTGACACGCGGCCCGCGGGACGATAGTTTGCGGCCCCCACCTTAATATGAAAGTTTATTGTTAGTGCGGCCCACGAGTTTGATATGTCTGGCATTTTACAGTGTTGTGTGCGGAGCTGAATGAACCGGAGTGGAGTATATGGCTCTCAGGGGCGGGACAACCGGCCTTGCAGTGAAAGTTACAGCAGCGTTGCCATGACGTGATTTCTTCCGTGCCTGGCTGCCTCGTTTCTATTGGGCACACGCAGACATTCGTCCCAGCACACTGCGTTCACAACACTTAAAAACAAGGATTTTTAAGTTGCTGCTCAGCGCGACAGTGGCCACATGACATGATGGTGCGTTCAATCCAGACACGACCTCGCGTCTGTTTGCTCGCTTGACATTTTGAACTCGTGTGAAAGAGGAGAACTTTTCGCTTCAAACGGAGGCGAAAATTTGCTTCTTTCGGGCCATAGGTCAGAGGTCAAAATGCCAGTTTGATTAGCTGTGGTTGGGTGTATATGTGAGACACGGTGGGGCTATAGCTCACTCTATTGGTGCTTTAGATCGTTAGCACCAGTGTTTATAATAGAGCTCAGACCCTCCTCAGTCAGTCCTGTTGATAATCTTGTCACGTGTGTGTT
The DNA here is from genome assembly GCA_036025475.1 of Philypnodon macrostomus. Lineage (NCBI taxonomy): Eukaryota > Metazoa > Chordata > Actinopteri > Gobiiformes > Eleotridae > Philypnodon > Philypnodon macrostomus. The sequence continues at coordinate 21,011 of JAVQKC010028133.1, read as the reverse complement.
TCTATGATCTTTATTCGTATGTTTTGTGATATGTGGACCAGCCTTCACAAGAGAATCTCCGCTTCAGATCATACAAGTCACAAAAACACGGCTCCAATCACAACATCTAATTAATCACTACAGTATCTCAGGAGACTCTGACATAGAGCACTATTCTTGTATAAACCAACACAGATGTGTTTAATGCTCCGTACAGATGAACAATGGCGTTTGTTTATACACCATGACACTTCTAAAGTGATCCCCTGATGGCCCTGTCCTGGGGCTACGTCGTCAGCGTCACTTCCACAAAATCAGGCTCCTGGTTGGTTTTTGTACCAAAGTTCAGATTGTTCAACTCTGGCGAAAACTCGCCCTCGGTCTCTTCACATGTTTCACGTCGCCCTTTTTGCGTTGCAGGATGACTTGTCGTGCGCCTTTATATAGACTTAACATTGAAATCAGTCGCGTATGTCGCTTCCGATGTGAACGGATCAGATCTCACGTCAGATTGAAACGCTCGATTGAAACTTCAATACGACAGTGACACCTGAGGGTCTCACCTGCTTCATCTCTCAAGCCAAATGTGGCTCGGCTATACGAGAGGAAGGGCTGCCAGGTCTCTAGCAAGAAGGAGTAGGCAAGAGATGTTCAGAAGAACAGTTCATGTTCTTCAATGTTTCATGTTCAGGACAATTCATGTTCAGAAGGATATTATTATATTTATTATTGTTATACTTATTTTATTTATTTATTTCTGATCAATTGATTTATTTTCTTATTAATTCTTAATTTGTTTATTTATTTTTCATCGTATTTTGTGTTAAAAAATAAAAATAAAGAGATTATTTTTTTTTTTTTAACAAAGCTTTTGTGGAAAACCTGATGCGGCCCAGCCTCACCCAGACTCTGCTTCGAGCGGCCCCCGGGTAAATTGAGTTTGAGACCCCTTGTCTAGACCAAGACCAAGACATGTCGAGACCAGTTCCAGGCCAGACACTTTAAACAGATTGAAGCTAAATAAATCATAATGGCATGAAATATAATGATTTAATGTAACTAATGTTTTATGATAACAAATAAATGTATTATCATAAAACATTAGTTAGTTTAAGTGTTTAAATCACAAAAATAATTTGACGAAAAAGCGTCTGAGGTTGTGACAAGAGCGCATAGATTGAGTATCGAGGCCAAGACCAAGACCGAGTCAAACTGTGTCCAAGCCAAAGCTTGACCGTTCCTGGCCTCTACAACACTGCTAGAGGAGCATAAATGGGGCACACAGTATACTATGGCAACATCAGTATTTCCCAAATGTACAGTATAGTATATCATAATTTATTTCTCTGTCTTTAATTGAAGTTGAACAGTTTACTTCCTGTTCTACAGTAAAACCTGCCCACCTGCAATTCGTTACCGCAACAACATGGTCAAACATGTCCGGCTTGCAGCTCAGTACAACTATGACGTTAATATGAAGAAAATTGGCCTAATACTAGAACTACCAAGGCAGTCATTTGGTAACTTTGGTTACACTGATCTTATGTGGTCTTGACTTTACCTAAATCCATATGTGCTTTATTCCTATGTTACTATTTCAGTCAAAAACAATTCATCTGGTAACTTTGACCTTTATCTTCCAGCTGTGACAGGGAAACTGATGATGGCTCCTGGTCAGGCTTTAGATAAAATTATACTTTTAGACTGTATTATTAGGCCAACATTGTCATATTGACTAATATTGTAGCGTGCTAGAAGAATTTTAGGCAATGACATCACCGCCGCTCTAGCATCCTATTGGCCAGAATGCTGAAATATTAGAGTTCTGGGAGTCTTAGTACTAAAATGAGTTTACCATAGCAGATTCATGCCTTAGTGAGTTAAACTTCCTGTGAATGATTAGATGCAGATAAGACATAGTGGCAGATGGCACTTGAATACTGAGCATGCTTAGGGCAGCCATCATTAAGAAAGCCTGGAGACAGTGTAAAGAAGCACACAGCCCTGGGGACAATACATGACATGTGAAATTTTTTCTATTTTTCACAGTTGCAACTAGGCCTTGCCATTATCTTACTGTATTCTCTCTGCAAAGTCATCCTGTTTTGCAAAATTTCAAATGTAAAGATGGAGCAACAGTAACAGAAATGAAAAACAATTTGAGATGAATGTTGTTCTTTTTTCCCCTGTTGTCTGGAGGTTTCCCAAAATAAGAAATTGTAAAAAAAAAAAACTGAAACTGACTATCTGACCCTGTTTCATGATGTAAAGTTGAAAGTAATGTTAGTCCCTCTAGAGCCCTGACTAATAGTAGTTAAGTTTAAATCAATAGTGGAGTTTTACTAAAATAAAAAACTAAATTGGGAGGGTTAGTTAGCAGTTCCACAGCTAATATAATAGAATATTGTAATTTTGTGTTGGTCCCTGTGTGTGCAAGCCGGCACCTTTAGTAAAGTGTCCCTCATTTGAGAGTGAGGAAGTTGCCAACCCTAAAGTACACTCTAACAATGGCCATTGAATTACATTTACTTTCATTCATGTATATATACATACACTTTTTTATAGTGTATATCATTTAAAAGAGAACACTATTAGGTTGCATTGAGGACTATATAGCTCCATACTGCATTGATATCACATAAGCTTGCGTCTGTCGGGGGAACAGCTTCATAATTACGAGTGATCAGGCTCAAATGGTTTTTTATAATGAAAACAATCGTCAGATACAAAAACACATTAACTGTGGCTTCTCACAGTCAATGCATAGATTATTTCCTTTACACGCCGCACTTTCAATTTGTCACTTGGCTGTAATCTCCCCCATCATGCAGACACACCTGATATTGATATTGCATATTCTCTTGGTGTCTCTTTATAAAGCTCATTAAGGGGAGTCATGTTGAGGCGTCAAAGAGCTCTCTTCATCTCACATGTATACAGATCCAGGCAGTTAAAATGGGGGCAGATAATGCTGATGATAGCAACGTGCCAGGATTGCATTTAATTGGATATAAAGGCAATTATGCAAAGAGAAAGTGATAAACACAAGTAGAAGTAGTATGGGGGTGTCGAGATTTCAAGCCGGAGGGGGTTTTGACATGCAGGCTGAGCAAAATAATGTGTTAATGTGGGCTGCTAAGGATCACATGTACGCTGAGATTCTAAGATAGCACTTTGAGATTTCCTTGAAATGTTAAGTGCATTACAAATAAAATGTATTATAATTAGTAGTATTATTACTAATATGTGGACAGGAGGTATACAGTTTAATTGTAACATTATTGTTTTGCAAAGATTGGTAGAAGCAGGAATGTGTATACCAAATTAAGGAAAGTCAAATGTAGAAGCTACCTTGTTCCCTGTAAGCCAAACTTTTATGAGATCTGTGTGGGGTGACAACAGAAAAAGTACTCCTAGAAATAGAAATGTACGGTATGTATTAGGGCTGGGGATCACAGGGTAGGGCTCCATAAATGAAGCCTAAAATATATATTTCTTGGTAATTATTAAACTTAATTTAGTAAAATATCATTACAAGGCAAATACACTTTGCCAGTATTCCTTTTTCTCTGTATGATTGAGATGCCTGTTTGCTGTGGACTGACAAATCAAGAGAATATTCCGGTAGGACTTAAAAAGAAATACAGAGGGCCCCCTGCCCACGTTCGCCTTGAGCCCCCAAATCGCTAAATCCACCACTGTCACAGGGTATATCTCACCATTTGATATGATACGCGATGCACATGATACATGGCTCACGATACCGATAATATCACAATATTGTGATATATTACACATAATACCTACAATATATCACTTTTTTAAAAGGAACTAATACATCTTTCAAACTGCACTCTGTTACGGCCTGGGCTCAAGGGGCCACTACAAATAGGAAGACCACCCATGGTTAAAAGAATAAAACAATTGGATATTTATTAAAATAAACTAACCAAGAACTAATATGAATGTCTGTGGTGTATGGTGCCAATACAGGCTCAGCTTAAACGTAAACGTAAAACAGGTATTGTAAATGTAAGTTGTAAATAATACAAACGTAAATCTAAAAGTGTAAATGTAACTCTATAATCATCAACAAAAAGTATTATCATAAATGATGTAATGATTAATATAATAAGAGAAACAAAAGCATTTTATTAGAAGTGTTTATTCAACAACTTAGGTGCAGTTCAACAAACCCAATAAAAGGGACCATTCTTTTCATTCTTTTCTGGAGGTGATGTGAAACATGTCTTCAGACTCCACAGAACCATCTCTGCTGGTGTAATTATGGCTTCATCTTATACAAAGAAGTGCGGTGCGGGTCATATACTCCCTGGCCTTAGGAGCCTCCTACTGAGACACTGGGGATACTTTTACTCAACCTGTTGCATCAGTAAGTCAATGACCATCCTTCACTGTCATCCATCTAAGATAGGTGGGACATGTACTGTACACATTGTTGGATATTGATGGGTGAAGACCATGATGTGGGGAGGGCAAGAACTTACACTTGCAATGACACAAAAATCACACATCCAGAAATGTGAAATGAAAATATTGCAATTACATTTGTGCTTGATACACACTGAAGAGAGTCCTCTACAACAGGCAGCATACAAGAGTCAGATACTTTTTAGCTCTGCTATGCAGTCGAATCAGGAGCAGACAGAGAGGATGAAGAGACTGCCTGCTGAGGACAAGTAGATGTCTCTGAGCTCTGAGCCTCCGAGCAGACTGAGTGTGATCTTCAACAGAGCTGGAGCAGGACACATGACCTGTGCAGACAAATAATAATGCAGACATTATAGTAAAATCAGAGAAATTAAATTTGGTAAATGTGCATATGTAGATATATTTATTCAGATATGTGTAGTGTAAATAATAATAAAAAGTATTATCACTTGGAGGTACAAATCCTTTATGTATTCTATTATATTGTTTTACTAGTTTTAAACCAACTAACAACACATCTTTTGTCCTCACACCAGATAAGTACGCCTCCATGAACAAACTTTACTTGACCTTTCACGTTCTATTTACATTAACCAATTTCCCAAATAGACTTAGGTCTGAATTCCAGAACTCATGAAACATGTACACAGATGTTCATTTCACCACTTTATAGTGAACAGTCAATTTTACCCCAGACACAAGCAGACATATCTACTTACTTCATGTTTTTCAGAGGAGCTCCCAGTTTACATTGTTTACATCCAGGATTTGGGCTTGGGCTTCTGCTGTCGTCCCTGATACAGATTCAAAAGTTGGTCCAACAAATACTAGGTACAGAAAACAACATAATAATACGCAAATAAACATAAAAGTAAACCATTTAAAGCAAGCAATAGATCACAAAACTACCAGCCCACAGACAGCTACTACTGACAGGCTAACATTAGCCGTTACTGGCGCTGGTTCCCCCAGGCTGACTCAACGTTGGAACTAGAGTCGTGTTTAAACATGATCTCCCTATGTTCAAAAAGTAGTAAATAATATAATACCTCAGAAGATGAGTGATTCCCTGAATCACGGCATCACGTTTGAATGACTTCTTCTGTTTAGTGGGGTTTGCTTTCGGTGTATGACAACCACACCAGCCAATGGCCGTTGAGCCCACCCCCATTAAAAAAAGGGTCAGAAATAAATGAATCGTAACCATAGTTTGTGAATTGTAACTGTAACTTGTGAAGTGAAAAATGGACTGAAGCAGCCAGCATTTAAAGACCCATCTCCAGGTACAGCTCCTCTAATTGCAAGGCCTGACTGGTTGGAAACTGGAAGGAGGTGAAGGAGAAGGAGCAGCAGCAGCATAGATCCAAATCAAATAGAATGCATGAATTCTAATAAATGGATAATCTTTTTTATACAATACAGTTCATTAATAATTATAATGATGAATACTTCAACTTCATCTCACAAACAAGTTTTTTTTTTCTCAAAATAAGAAACAAGTACTGCCAGATTGTAATTTTATAAAATATAATTAATTACGACATATTAACACAGCAGCCTGCAATATCGATACAGTATCACCCCAAACAAATCATGATATATAGAAATATCAATATTTTTTCCATATTGTCCCACCCCTCGTTTATAATAGATTTACCTTTTTATTTAAATTCTGAAATGTCTGAGATGTATTCTTTGCCGTCAGATTGGCAAAGTGGGTTGCTATGAGAAGGTCATGGGTAGCAGAATTTATTTTGCCGTCATTTGGAGTTATTGGTCTTCCATGTTCTCAGAATACAGTTTAATTGTAGTGAGTACTTTGATTTTCAGAACATTTTTGGGCTATGCAGCTGTACATGTGTATACTGTAATTAACTTTTTTTGAACAACCTGTAAATGCCAATTATCTTTAGCCTGCTTTACATATACAAGAAAAATACTTCTATCATAGTTTGGCTATGTCTGAGTTGTATTAGCTAAAATAAATCATGCCGAGCAATAGGTTGATACACCTACTGAAACCACCTCCCTTTTTCTTACTTTCTCTCACTCATCTGAAGCCATTAATCAGCAGTGATAAGTGATGTGTCCTATCTAGATGCTTGGTTATTACACTGTTGTCCCCAAACGACAAGGATATGGCGGTGTTAAGATTGCTATTGGAGGTGGTTTTAACATATACAGCCTGATGATGAATAGCGTGATAATGTTCTGACTCTGATAAGACTTTGGACAGCAGGAAGACATGTGTGCCTCTTAAACCATTTGCATAAAGATCGAGACACAGTGATATTTGATTTTATTTATGGCTCTCCTGTGAAGCGGTTGTTCACGGTGGCGCTGACGGCTGCACCATGGCACACAGTCAGAGCAGGGAGTGTTCGTCAACAAGTCAGATCTAGTTACGCCTCATGCAGACACAAGAGTTATATGATGTCTACTGCTATCTACAACATACATTATAACATCCATTTAAATGTTTTACTAAAGACTAAAACTATAATGTTTAATGTGATGTAAGCACAGTTGCCATTTTGTTTGTGGAGTCACTTAACAGAATTGGTAGTTGTGGGTTGTGTTCTTTTGGGTCGTAATGGTTTTGTAACAGGTCGCTTATTTTGGGCTTGACCTGGCAACACTAGATGCAAGGCTGCATTGCATTTTGGACCCAAAGAGCTAAGAATGTTTGCCTTGCCATTAGCTTTCTGTATATTCTCAACAAACTCATCCTGCTTTTGCAAAATGCTGGCTGCTGGTTCTCGGGCAACACTCCCCAATTTTGTGAAACTGCAAAAAACTTTCCGTTTGAATGATGCTCTCTCCTTCTCACTGCCATATACATTCACAAACCAGGAAGTATGATCATTTATTTTCTTTGTATATTTATTTATTATTATTTTTATTTGACCTTATAGGAAAGTCCCACTGAGATTAAGACACTTTACAAGGGAACCTATTGTACATGTTTTTAGTGGTAGGGGAAACTGGAGTGCCTATGAGGTCAAAATGACAATGTGATGAAGGTTGCAGTGCCCTTCAGATCCAAAGAGCCAATTTTTGCCTAAAATTGTAACTGTTCACAACAAAAACTTGCATACCCCATGATTAAAATAGGCTATTAACCTTCTACCCTTTTATTACAATATTCTTTATAACAATTCAAAGTGTATAACACAAAACTAACAATAATGATAATAATAATAATCCATTTTATGTTGTGCTAAAAGACGCTTTACAGATTGTATTAATCATTCACTCCATAGTCATACTGGTGGCAAGCTACTGACAGATGCGTGCCTGCCAGTGTGTACCACTTCGACCACCACCAAACACTAATCACACAACATTCATTCATAGGCAATGTGGTTAAGTGTCTTACAATTATTCATATCATCATACAATTATTTCACGTACACCCTTCAGTGTTTTCCCGGACCCCGAGAGGTCCCTGTATCCTGGTTGGGAAACACTGATCTAACCCTGCATGGTCATATTTATGATTTGTATGTTCCATTTGACTGTGGTTGTATGTCAGATGCCCTTCCTGACTCAACCCTCTTGTCAGGTCCTGTTCTTCTGCTTAAGTTATGTTTGTTTCCCATTTTATTTTGACATGTATCTACCTCTTGTGTGCTTCCAGTTTACTTCCTGCCCTTGTGTGTTTTCCCCCCACTGTGATTGCTTGACCCACCCCTAATGTGCTTCACCTGTGCCTTATGGTCTCTCCTATTGTTGTGCTGTGTGTTCTCCCCTGTTCTGTGCCAGATTGTCTTGTGCCTTTGTGTCAAGTTTTCCAGCCTTTTCTTCGTGTTCTATGGTATTTTTGTGTATGACCACCAGCTTGCTTTTAGACCCTGATTTTGCCTGTTCCCTCGGATTTGTTTGCCTGATTATTGGACTGAATTTCGTGTACCGACCTATTTCTGGATTAAAGACCTGGCCTTGGATTTCTGCCGTTGTGCTTTTGAGTCCACACCTAGCAGCCACCCCTCACACCTCTAAAATTATCCGAACTTGGGACTGGCCTCTAGTGGTTCCATACTGGTGGTTCCATATTGCAGTAACGTATATGCAACTGAAACAATAGCCATGTCTCTCTGTTGTCTGACCTGTGAGTGACCACGATCACAGATGACACCGCAGCAGATAATAGTTTCTGGGGGAGTGTTGTTGGCACAGCCGCCTCCACCGATACCCAGGCTTTGGCAGCTCTTCACAGCGCCCCCGACTGTATTTACTGAGGATGTACGGATGAGAAACATTGGTAAAAAGAATTCAACCCGACCTGACTGCGATGGCGTGCTGTTTAGCTTTGATCCAGTGCTTTATGTACAGGATTATGAAGCGTTGGTGGGGTGCACTCCCGAATGCTAAGATGGATAATGTTAGTGTATTGCTGCTTTCAAGTGCTTTCAAGTCAGGCTGTGCCAATGGTAGTTTTGTCCATGCACTTGAAAAATCATGTGCAAATCCTTATTTAATAAACTAGACAAAACACTAGAATGCACACTAAGTCATTTTTTTCACTTTTGGATTACATTTGCAAGTGTTACAAATCACCCTTCTAAGATATACTAACACAATGTAAAACTTGGTTTATTCTGGTTAGGTATAGAATAGGAAAAAGGTCTTTTTAAGAAAAATATTTGAGTTGCAATAACTTTACTTTTTCTATTTTGAATCTGACTTTTTACAGTGGCAGCATAGTTTATGCTCTATTTGTGCTATGATTGTTAAAGTGATTACATTGTATTATGGACTTTTTTTGTATTTACTAATGGCTTTCATGTATATAGCGCTTTTTATGACACCCACAAATTTTACAATTGAGTCCATTACATTCACATCACAGTCACACACTGATGGTGATAAGTGTCTTGGTCCGTAATAATTATTATTGTAAATGATAAACACTCACAGGCAGAAGAAATAACAAATGCATCCTTACAACGCATGATTACTGGAAGTTGTTCCTGCAACACACAGCCACGAGTTTGCATTCTTTTTATTCACAACTGTGCTCCCACACAGAAGTCCAACTCACTTCTCAAGTTTGTAGATGACACGATTCTGATTGGCCTGATCTCCAAAAACGATGAATCTGCCTACAGGTCTGAGGTGGACCACCTTAATCAATGGTGTAGGGACACTGACTTGGTTCTTAACACCAGAAAGACCAGAGATCATCTTAGATTGTCAAAACAGCTGACCTGGACTATTAATACATCAATACTGCTGAAAAAGGCACAACAGAGACTGTTCTTTATGAGGAAGCTTAAACAAACTTCCTCAAAAACTGTTAATAAAGACAATCCATTCTAACAGCATCACAGTGTGGTATGCCTGCTGCTGAGAGAAGAGACTTGCAGCGTGTGGTGAGACTGGAGTAAAGCTCCCACAGCTGGACACTGTGTACATAAGCAGACTAGAGAGTAGGGTGACAAAGACATACCAGGACCCTATACACCCAGGGCATGCACTGTTTGAGCCGTTGCCCTCTGGTAGGCATTTCAGGGCCCTGAAAGCACGCACTGCCAGACTAAGAAACAGCTTCTACCACCGAGCCGTTATGTTTGTTACACCTTAAGTTGCAATTACAATATTATTGTGTGAACTGCTGTGAAAAGCCAATCAAATCTAGTTGTACAGTGTATAATGACAAAGACTGCAAAATATATAAAAAAATACTTAATTCTGAAGTCAAGTCATAAATATAAGTATGAAGAAGTTTCCCTTAAATTGGGAGAACAGGAAAATGTAATAAAGATATTACTGTCATTAATTCAACAGTATCTATTCACTGTAAAAAGCCATATGTAACATTTTAACTAACATTCTATAATTTGTTTTCACAACAATGTGTGTTTCAATAGAGTTCACTCTTTGCTGAGAGCTTTTATAAACAAATAGTTCCTCCTGTGGCAGAGTTGTACAAATGACTGCTGCTTAGCACTTTATTATTCTCTAGTGCGTATGTCTGCTGGTATGTTTGCCTGTGCATGGAGCCTATATAATAAACATAGGTGAATCCAGATGCTCTCCTTCTATTGGCCGTACAGATGTCTTATTAAACGTGCCCGAGATGTGTCAGAGAGTAGCTCTAACAGGAGACCTTGTTGTTCTGTGAATCAGGAAGTCAGTGCCTCCTGCTTCCTCCGCTCTCCTCTATAATGACTGAACTACACTCTCTGCCTTCAGTCAACACTCGCATCGCCCAGGCAACAACACAGCATGTTAGCACTAGCCGGCTTTAGCACGCTTTTTCTCATTCTTATTCTTTAAATCCTGTGCACAACACCAAACAAGAACAAGGCCACCTCCCGCTGACGGCCTGGCTAAGACAAAGAAGAGCCAACAGAGCTATTGTTCTGGAGCACAGGCAGGAGAGGGTTAGCAGTTTGAGAGAAACTAGGCTTCAATCACTACAATACAATATCTGTATTAGAAACCATATTGTACTGATCCCCAAGAGAGACACACAAGCAATATTTTTTTTATAAAAAGGGCACTGAATTAAGACTATAATCTAATAATTATTAGTAATTTTAAAGAAAATCAATAGTAGTTGAGTTGTTCTTTAGTCCCTCCCCTGTCCTAGAGCAACATCAAATCTTTTGTGTGGGCAACCAGAACATTCAAAAACACCACTAATATAATTGGTCAAAATGTTAGCCCACAAACTCTGAATTGGTTGTTGCTGTAGAGGTCAGGGGGTGGACTAAAATAAAATACTTATTATTACATAATTATACCATGAAGCAGCGTCAGATAGTCAAGTTGAATCATTTTTATGTACATTGAAACCTTCATGAAACCTTCAGACTACATCTTTAATGTTGTAGTAGAACATCTTTGAGGGTACAGTGTAACCAGAATGGAAACCAAAAATTTTTCTCTCTAAACCCTAGTCCAGATGACTTTAACTTTATTGTGGTTACAATATAACTTGTATGTATCTTATACAGTTGGATCACCTTACATGAACTAAAGCTAAATGAACGACACTTTTTGACTATCCTGATTAAGACTTAATTACTGCAGCTAAAGCAAACAGTAGACACACACCAGACTGTTTTGTTGTACATGTAGTGATCAGATGACAGCAGCTCTTCCCTGTGGCAGTGCAGACACAGTGTTGTTCCCCTTCATTAGCACAGGATTACAGTATTAACGCTTGTGTTCAAAGGACCGTGCTAAAGCATATGGCTTTGGGCGCTATCTCAAACAACAACATCAACATTCACATCACTGCAGACGTTTGCAGTATAAAAAGAAGGGACGACTGGCCAACTGGATTTAATGTATGGAGAATATACTTACTACTGTGCATTGAGTTGTACTGTAATATGAAAGCAAGTAAGATCAGTAAAGGCTTAAAAAAATAATGAAACACTAGGGTGACCGTGAAATCATCAAACAGTTTTCAATCTATATGCAGCTGCATTGCATTTAAACTGGCCTAAAGCAGCAGCAATGTAGTATTCTGAATTTACTGAATACAGAGACACTTCAGTTGTGACCCCGTTTTGGGCCCTAACCCACAATTTGAGAACCACTGCTTAACAGTGAACAGCTTCAAACAGCAGCATCATAATATCACACCTTGTATAAAATCATATTGTTTTCATTGAATAGGAGTTAGTGTGCACATATATATGACATATGATATAATATCATCCCTGCATCAGCAGCGCACAGGGAACAATTCAGTTACTTTGCTCACATTTAGGGATCAAACAACCATCTCTATGTCCTCTGCTCTGTCCTCTGCTGGGACACCATTTAGATAAGTTTCTGTTCGAGTTTAGCTTTGAGTCAGGGCCTTTAATCTGCACTCTACGAGAGAAACTGTTATGCCACAAAGTGTCCCCCTGCCAGAAACTGCCCCCTTTTTGGATTTCTCCACATGTTTTCAAAATAACACGATACAACATATATATTGTATCATTCATTGTGTTAGCTTTGTTATGTGTTAAATCTGAAACACAAAAATCTTAGAGCATTCTGCTCTTTTCTAGTGACTAAATTGCTATAAACTAAAACTGTGCATTCGGACAATATTAAATAATGTCAGACAGAGACTACAACACGTCTCATGAAATGCATTTTACTTCCAGTCCATTGAGAAATCCGCTTCCGTTGGCAAAGGGGGGACATTTTCTGGCAGGGAGACAAGGCATAATACCTGCACGAGAGCGAGGATTTTAGTGGCTTTATTTCAAATGTTAAGAGTAGTTTACTGAATACAATATTCATTTTCAAAAGTGATTACTTTATTTTCTGAACAAATATTGCATGTTAGGAAACTCCTCAGGTAGCTACAAATTACTTTATGATCGATAATTTTATTTTTTAGAAAAAATAATTATAAAAAAAAAATCCCAAAATGTAATGAATTGCATATACATTTTTTTTAATACCTTTAGACTATTTGTGTCGCTATAGCATTTGCACAGGTATTATTATGGGTTATTTGTTTCTTTTTATTCTTTTTCTATTTTAAATTGGCTATTGTTCCTCATATACAATAATAGTATATTATCTTATCTCATCAAGGACATTCTCTCAGGCCAAGCCACATTATAGTTTGAGTCCATCTATCAATATGTAACTCAACATGGCTGCAACAACTGGTCCTTGAAAATATACTAGTCTCATAAAATTCATCTGTGCCATTCTGAATTTATCCAGCTGGTAATGTAACTCACCGGTGCTCAATATATGGAACCCATGCCAGGCCATTCCTCGCATGTGGCTCTTTTGTGCCATAGCTTTCAGAGGAGCATGTGTCACAGATTTCAGGCCGTTAATATTTCAGCAACGCAGCTCCATTTGGCGTCAGGCCGCGGTTGGGTCAGGTTAACAGGGCCGTTGCGTGCCAGTGCCCAGGAGAGCTCTAAATATTTGATTGTTTTTCTTCTTCAAACGAGCTCTTCTGCAATACACTTTAGAAGCCATCTCGATATCTGCAGCTGGGAGACAGGCCTACAGAGACCCCACGGTTAAACTACGTCGGTGTTGTTGTTTATTTATTTTGTTAACAAGGGTTTGAATATGGAATAGTTAGGGTTGGGCAATACAGCGATAAAAGATTGACTTGCGATAAGAAGTTAGGACGATCTGCTAATCTGGGAAGATTTGTTGATTGTTGTAGTGCATTAATTTATGCTATGCTCTTCATCATTAATTTATGCTCTGCTCTTCATCATAATTTTGACTATAACAATGCAGTTCATATTAAGAAAAATAAATAATAAATAAATAACATTGGCCTGGATGTATATAAAATTTGTACTTGAAAAGGTTTTTTGAAAATTGGGATCTTTTATTTTGGTATATTTTACCATATTGTCCACTAGCATATGATTATAAAAGCCAATTTTAGCACATTATTCTCGGATACAGAAAAAAAAATGCAAACTGTGAATAGTAACTTTTGAAAACTCCCCACTCTTTCTAGTGAGAGAATGAAACTAATAAACTGACTTGGTTTGACAAGTGAAAAGACAAAAATCAAGTTTTAAAAAATGTAACACAGTAATGGAAAAGTCTTACACCTTCATGGATATCTTAGCTATCATAAGTGAATGACTAAATGAAATTTATATACAATCCATTATATAGACTGGTCATGATATCCCAAAAATGCACTAAATTCCCTAGATCCTGTATTCCATCCTTGTCTAACCCAATACTCCATAAAATTTTCAAATTCAATCCAATCCTCTCGACATTATCGACTAAGTGTGCGAGCGGTGAAAAACAAAGCCGGTACTTAGATCATTTGGCTGACATTTACAACTGTGCAGACATAGTCGCTCTGAATGTGTCCGCAAATAATGTTCTTTTCAAAAGGTTAGCAGCTTTCAATTAGCTCTCAACGGGTCCCGAGGACACTCCAGGCACAATTTGCACCCCGCTGAGCCCGGTAGCGATGCACTAAACCTCGGCGAGAGGGACTATTGACTGCAACGATTAAATGAATGGAAGCAAATCGGAAAAGGATATATACAGTAGATGTACCGAAATGCACCATATAGACACTAGTACCACGATGCACATAGCAGAAATAAGTGTTCTGTTCCCATTCATTTTAATAGATGAGCAAATTAAAAACATCCCATTTGATGCTATTGTAAATTGTTCACATAATCATTTGCTAAAGTTCACTTAAAGTAGGAAATGTGTTGACTGATGGATTGATTTTAAGCATACACTGAGAAACTACTGTGGTCTTCTACATTTCTGTAAGAACTTGTCCAACACAGCAGCTTGTTACCTCCACCAAGGAGGTAATGTTTTCGGTAGCATTTGTTTGTCCATTTGTCTTTACGCAAAAACTATGGAACAGACTTGGATTTAATTTTCAGGGGGTCAGGAATAACAGAAGGAACAATTTATTCGATTTTGGGATTGATCCAGATCACCGTCTAAATTCAGGATTTTTCTTTTAAAGAATGGTATAACATCTTTTCTCAAAAAAATACTGCACAGATTTTCAGGGCCAAATCTCAGGCCAGTTGATTACATTTTGTAGAATGGAGTGATTCGTGGAAATGAGCTGCCTTGGTGGAGGTCTGCACTCTCCCAGTGCTTTATAGTTTATTAATATTTTTCAGTATTTGGTGGCTAATGCTAATTTTGTGCCACCATTTACAATGTTCACAGAGTAGAAGAATTTGTGTGCGACCACAGGTGAGAGTTGTAAAATGGGTTGTGTGCTCAGGGACAGGGGCGGTATAATGGTGGAGATGGATTAGGATGAGGGTGTATGAGAATGTCAGCACACACAATGCTGTTTAAATACCAGCGTTTGGCAGGGCCACACTGGAGATAGGAATTAGGCTGGTCTAACATGTGTTCTGACCTCAGAATGGGACAGATACCAATACCATATAGTTACATAATGTTACAATACTTGCAAGATTTTATAAAGAGTAAGTAGAAGTACACTCACTTCACTCTTGATGCTTAACTAATTAACTAAAAAGCATTCTACCATATTACCATTACCATATGTCATTCTTTCATCAAAAACATACTAGCAGTTGTATTTTGTTTAATTCATGCCTGTTTGAATAATTTATGCTGAGGCACTGACCTTCTAAGGAGCCACAGACCTTTTCAATGTAGATGGGTGAATTCCAGTTTAATTAACACTTTCCAGAGTGTGCATTATTCGTATGTTGTGAAAGAAAATTAGATTTGTGTATAACTTCTTAACTTTAAATTGAGTATTATTGTAAAATTATTGGCAACTCTATCCATGTCTGTCAATATTATACTATTTATCAGCGCTACACACTTCTAAATAATACAGAAATGGAATAAATTCATGTCACTGTTTCTTTTCACATACCCTAAAGCCCATTCAAACACAAAATTGGCTACACCGGTGGATCAAAGAGTGCTATGACTTCCCTTATTAAATGCCTTCCATGTCCGCACCTGAAGAGACTTCCTGGAGTTAGTGCTATATAGAACATGTTTATCTGCTGCCTCTTCCATCTCAGTCCATCGATGGCCGCCCCCGTATAGATGCGCCTCTTTGTTGTCCCATCACAGTGTCGTCTTGGCCTGTAAATAGTCTTTGGGGTGGCTGCAGATGAAGAGAGTGGGAGAATGTGACAAGAGTGTTGGTCCAAATTGCTATTGATCGAGTTGTTTGAAGCTCTGGCGAGGGAGGTTAAGTGTTCAGGAGGGTTCAAAGAAAGAAAGTGAGGTGCCAACTTAATTCGAAGTGATGTCTGTCGCAGTCCGTCAACCTATCACGTGGTCCGCTCAGGGAGGGAATGGAGACATGATGGGATTAGGCCAAAATCAACAAGGAACTGCCGGTTTGTCCAGTCAAATGCTGTGCTAATATATTATGGGTTGATATCATGATTATATACTGTGTAATAAGCTTTACTAATAAGCGTAGTTTTTTCTTCCAAGGGTAGAGGTAAACAAGGGGGGCAAAAACAGTGCAAGAACAAGCATTCCAGTTGTCATCATGGGTGGAATGATCTTATCTCAGAGGTAACACATTCCAGTTAAGTTGGAAAGAAACATTAAATTCTAGTTAATGTAGCCACTATCAGAAACATGAGCATGTTTTCATATTCTATAAGATAAGATAAACTTGTATTGTCCCAGAGGGAATATGTCTTGGGCTCACTGCCCACAGCTGCCAGTACAATACAACACACATATTACATCTGTATTATCATACAGAAATCAACAGTTGCACAGTTCTCAACAGGAAACATGGCCATGACCATAATGAAGTGACTAACATTGCACTTGCTCAGTTGATTCCACCATGTACATAACTAACTATATCATAAAAGAAGGTAAGACAATAGTTAAGCATTAAAGTGACTCAAGTGCATGTGACATTTGTTTCAGTGATGTGTTTAAAATAGAAACATAATTTGGGATGAAAGAGAATTTGTATCTGTTGCTTTTGTTTTTGTGCTCAATCTGTTTCATTTCCCTGCCTTCAATGGGTCATGTGTCTGCAGTCCTCTGGGATCAAACACTATTTCTTTAGTTTTAACCACATTAAGAGTCAGCTGGTGTTCTTCGCACCAGGACAGAAAGGAGTCTATCTCTTTCTGGTAGGTGTATGGGCAGGCTCCAGATTTAAGTAGGCTCATGATAATAGTGTCATCAGAAAATGTAATGTTGTTTTTTGTAGGCTTCTTCTGCATTAGTTTGTGTATAAAGTAAACAAAAAAGTTGAACATGCAGCCCTGTGGTACCCCTACTACAGGTCTGGGCAGCAGATAAAGTGCTGTTTACTTTCACCTGTTGTACTTTATCTGTCAGAAAAGAATAGAACCATTTGATGTGAAGTGTTGGGCTTACTTTTAAATCAATGAGTTTCTGAGCAAGAAGATGGGGCCTCACGGTGTCAAATGCTTATAATATTATACTAGTTCAAAATAGTGCGAGTAGGAATTCCGACATCGAGGGCCGTTCAAATTGACTTTTATAATTCGGAACTTCTCATAACGCTAAAGATGTACTGTCCAGCTTACACCTGGGCTTGAAACAGGGATCTTTGGTAACACTTTATAATAAGGTGCATTAATAAAGTATTTATATGGCATTAACAAGCATTAACATATGTTTAAGCCTTAATAAGACATTTATTTATTTATTTATTTATTTTATAACAGTTATAGATACATTTAAAGTGCTGATAAGCCATTAACAAATCTAAACTCCGTTAATAATCAGTTTATAATGGGTTTCTAAGGGTTAATAAGGCCCCATGTAATGTACAATGTCTTATTAATGTATTTTTAAGCTATCTATAACTGTTAATAAATTACTCATAAAGGCTTATAAACACATAATTAAGTTATTAAAAAGCGTTACAAATTAGGTTATGTTATTAATGTCCTTATGGCTGGAGATTATACATTTGACAGTTTTTAAAAAGCACAAATGTGAAATTAGATGGGCCCCATCCTAACCCTTTCATGAAAATTATATGAGCTGTCTTGTTGAAACCAAAATTAATTGGCTAAAAAATAAGTATTTTGAGAACCAATTTACCAATACTAAAAAAGTGTCCCTCATGTTGTAGAATCAAACCCCTGATGTTATGTGAACCAACATATTACTCAAAATAAATAAATTGTATCCTAACTACTTTTTTTTTTTCATTCAAATGAATTACATTCTCTTCCACTATACTGTGGGTACCATGTATTGCACTATGATAAATGATGACTGTAGTGCTCTCTAGGCTCCTTCCACTGATAGTATACTGATAGAATAGTATAGTTCTGAACTGAGTCAATTGTGTGAGTGTACAATAAAACATTACAGCCATCGATTGTCCCTGTGTCCTAATGTGTTTGTACAAATATTGATAGAGGCCGTACACTACCTGTTGAAAAGTTATCGACTGAAGAGAAGTGGGTTCTGGCAGAAAGAGGACAGCTCCAAGCAGGCTCTGATGGATTATGGTCAAGATCAATGAGTGCGCCCTCATACTCTGACATAAGACCATCACAGGACTATACAGGCTGTGATGGATGGAGTCACACATGGAAGTCACTGGTGCTAAGGGGAGCAAAGTCAACTACTACTGGATATGAATTTCAGAGGACTGTTGAGACTTCACACCTGTAAGTAGGTCTGAACAATGTATTCTATTACACTGCCTGGCCAAAAAAAGAGCCACCACCTGAATTTACCAAAATAAACAGCTGTGAGCCGCCTGTAGTTGGTCAGGTCTAGATTTAGCAACATTATCTTTCAAAAGAATGAGGTCAGCTGAATACATGAATATACTGAATGACCAGGTTATTCCATCAATGGATTTTTTTTCTTTCCTGATGGCACGGGCATATTCCAAGATGACAATGCCAGGATTCATCAGGCTCAAATTGTGAAAGAGTGGTTCAGGGAGCATGGGACATCATTTTCACATGGATTGGCCACCACAGAGTCCAGACGTTAACCCCATTGAGAATCTTTGGGATGTACTAGGGAAGGCATGACAACTGGGGGGGTGTGACTCAGGAAGATGGTGTTAAATGTATAGAAATGCGGCTGAAGACTGACGTAGAAGAGAGGGGGAATACATGTTTTTAATGTAATGTTTTACAGTCAACATAGTGCACTTTTGGTACCGTTTAATTTAGCTATATTTATTATAATTCTGACAAAGATTTAATGTTTTTTGCCAGTGTCACAAAGTGCAAAAAACTGAACCTGAACAGAACTGTGTGGTGTTGATGTGCTTGTGTTTGAGTGATTAAGAGTTCAACTGTAAGTAATCCATTATAAATACCATGGATTATTATTCCATTATCTGCCCACAGCACACAGATGTGCTATGGATTAAAAACATAGCCTCAAAGGTCAAGTTGTTTTAGAAAACAATGTAAAAAGGCTATTTACACCAAATAAGGCACAGCGCTGGGAAGTTGATGTTATTGTTTGAATTGGTGTGAAAAGCCACTGACAGCACACTGTGTAATCTACTCATGTTCTAATGAGAGGAACTTTGGTATGGTGAAGATGGCATGGTAACAATAAAATGATGTTTCTCACACCAAAGAAAAAAACAGTCACAGGACTATAATTGTTCTTGTTGCTGTTGATTTTGAACTGCCATCTTCAGGACATGCAGACAAAAATATGGTAGCCTCCAGGCTGGAGGATCGAAACCACAACCTCCTAGCTATGAGTCATGAATGCACCTGCCTTTAGTAACATGTTTTTGAACTGCTAGTACTTCTACTTTGCTACTGCTACTATAGATGTTGATTATCTTTTGCACTTCTGTCACTCAGCTGCAGTTTTTTGCTCATGTTGCTTCTATTTGTTTTTTAAAGATACAGAAAGTAATGTTGATATTTATT
The DNA here is from genome assembly GCA_036025475.1 of Philypnodon macrostomus. Lineage (NCBI taxonomy): Eukaryota > Metazoa > Chordata > Actinopteri > Gobiiformes > Eleotridae > Philypnodon > Philypnodon macrostomus. Next base: position 1,212 of record JAVQKC010028133.1, on the reverse strand, counting down.
TTAAAATGTAAATCCATTTCAATATAGGGCCTACACTTGTGTGGAGGAAGCTCTCTTTATATGCCAAAATCTTCAACGATCCATTTAGCGACAAAACGTTTTAAAAATTATACCATTGCAGCCACTTATTTTACATTTCTTTGCTTATTCGTTTTTGCCTCTAACTTGTCTTTTTTTGAACTGTCACCCACTTTTCACACCTTATTAAAGTCACCCATTGCTCTAAGATGATTTTTTTTTCCCCTTTACTTCACAAAGATGCACATTCATTCGAGCTGCACCCGACATGAATGGGATATTAGCCTGCAAAGCGACCGCAGAATGGCCTCCTTGAGCTTATTTATAGGGTACACATGCCACGAGTGCACATCTTTCATCCCTTGTTTAACGTCAGCCCGGAACGTTCTATGCGGCCTCTTTCATGTCGCTGTCGTTTCATCTGCTCTCACTTTTTTTACCTGCTTGCGCCACATCAAGAAGGGCCCAAAGCAGCACAAATATTTCATCGGACGGATTCCATCAACTCCAACGGTTTCCATCAAGCGATTTGCATTTCTTAAACTAGGCTACTGCAATGCATTATGCAACACTGGCAATGCTCTCTGCATAAATCCACAAGTTGGATACATATTTGAAAAATCCAACACTTCATGGAATGCATTTTCTGGGCATTTGATTCCAATAGAAATAACTAGCTTTTCATGTATGATCAGCCTCAGTGCTCCCAATATTTTTAGGCAATTCCAAAATCTCTTTTTTAGAAAGCCAGTTTCTGGTACAGTGGGAAAGAAAATTGAGTTGAAATACTAGAAATTAAATCTCATAATAACGGCTGTATATAGAAATGATGTGCTTGTTAAGATAACAATTCTGTAAACTATTCATTGTATTTATTGTTTCAATAATAGAAAAACTCAACTGAACATAAACTAAGCTGAATAATTACTACTGAAATACTACTAAATTAAATTAAACTGAATTTGTAGCATTGGGTAACATACTATAAGTCCAGATCAAATTACAACATGCTGAGAACAACACTAATTTCTCCTTGGTCGAACACAGGCGGTGGTAAGCTACCTTTGTAGCCACATCTGCCTGACAATATATGGCAACAATATTGTAACAATTCATTTTGCAGTACTTACCCCACACACTCCTGCCGTAGAATTAAATGCACAATGTTCCAAAGATAAGTAATGATGCATTTTT
>JAVQKC010028109.1:0-11057 GCA_036025475.1 Philypnodon macrostomus | reverse complement strand
CACATAATTACACCAGGATTTGTCTTTCACCCCAGAATGAACCACATGACTCTATGAAACAGACATCAGAGAGGGCACGTCAAATTGAAAAGTGAATCCCCTCTTGATGTGAACTGAATTTTTGTTTCTTGGATGAATGATATGGAGGTGGGATTTGTCTGACCAATATAGGTCAGACCTTTGAGTGCAATAGACATCTGTAGACATGGTGTTATTGCTCACATACTTGTTGGGACGTGTTATGATATTCAAGACTTAATGACTACATTTTTGAATTTTTTTTTCTGATGTAGAGAAATTCAGCAAACATACACTACACAGAGAACAAATACATTTTTACTCAAAATGTACCTATAGATTTATAAACTGTTGGTGACCACAGCTTAGTTTTACATTAAAACAACTAAAACTGGTTTGCCAGGCTATACATTTAATTGAATATAACTTTATAAAATTATAAAAAAGCTTAATCCTTTGGAGAGCTACTTGGAAAGTGGTTGGGAGCTACTGGTTGGAGACCCCTGCACTAGGTAATATATCCAAGCTCTCCATATAAAACTACTGTCTGTATCCATATGGGGAACAAATACTAATTGTACCTTTACCAGTAAAAAAAAGCATGGATGGTCAAATGATGTTCATTTAGTCTCAGGGATAGTTGCCTTGGCTGAATATGTGTCTCAAACAGGCCTGACTGAAATTGAATTAGAGTGTTGTGTATAATCTGCCAGACTGGCAGGTGTACAGCAGGCAGTGTGTGGACAGTCACTGAGCTTGTATATGCCTTTAGTCTCTAGTGTGTGCAGTTTGTGTTGCCAAAGACACAAATCTAAATTCTAACACACACTTTTAAATGGCAGGCAATGTGTTAATCATGTCTAGAATATACATACACACATATAAACTGGAATGAAAAAAATATATATATTTTTTTAGTTTTTTTACATAGTGCTGGGTTAAAGGTGGTACCATTCTGCCTGAAAGAGGGGTGTGGACAGTTCATGTGCTGAGTGGGATGGGTCCCTCTTGATGGAAGATGCTTGAAGGATGTGAGAGTTGAGACATCCTGCTTCAGCTTATTCAGAAAGTACATGTTTTGGTGTGGCCTTTATGAATGTGCTGGTTGTATTCGCTGTAGACAGATTGAATGTTCCTGCCCTTTAGAAGAGCTTTCCTCTGCTCTGATCCTCCTGGGCCCGTTGTACTGTGAGAGTGGGTTCAGCTGTAGATGAGTCGCACTCTGATGGAATCTGTTCTGACCTTTTCTCTTGAATCACTGCATTGTCTCTGTATGGAAGAGCATAGTACTCACCAATGTATTTATTTTTAAATTGTAATAATGAGATAGTATCCCATAATTCTGAGAAAATATCTCATATTTACGACATCTTTTCTCGTAATTACGAGTTAACATTATAATTTATAAAATTCCGCCAGTCCTACACTGCATGCATGCACAATGGTCGAGTTGTCTTGCTTACTATCACCTTCTTGGGTTGAAACACAGGGAAATACTTGTATTTATCAGAGAAGTTGGATATTATTTGAGTTTATCAAGCCTCCGGCGGCGCCTGTGGAATTTGGGATTATTTGGGCGGAAAACCCTTAACGGATTTGCTTCACGTCGCCTTGTTTCTTCTGGATGAGCTTCACCAATCTAGACTAATGCATTTAAAATGCATACAAGCTAAAAACTGTTCTGAAAACTGTTCATTACCTCCTGTGCATTCGAGACCCTGAAAGGGTAGAAGAACAGCATGCACAATACTGGATGAATGTCTTTCAACATTTGAAGGACCAGGATGAGTTCTCAGGTGACTTCCTTGACAAGAATCTCATTCAGTTCACATGTCTGGAAATGATAGAGGTAAACCTTGTATTGCCTTACAATAAACACTAGACTATTTGGAACACATATTAGCTTGTGAATATCAAGTTTAATCTAGGCTTTAACTACACAATCAGATGTTATTACGTAATCAAAGCGCTAAATGACTTATACTGTGAAAATTGTAGAATAAAACAATATTCTTCTTTGTCCAATATCACCTCAACATGCTGTTAGGCTCACCACCACCACCTAGTGTGCTTTTGTTACCGACTACTCACAGAATAGTCTAAAAGTTCAGAGTTTACATTACCCATATTATGATGAGGCCAGCTAACCAAATGTACCTGTTTTGATTATACATGGAGGTAGTATGACTAAACATATATCGGCAAAACGGCCCCATACGTCTCCCACAACTGGCACCAACAGGCACCTTAATCAGACATTGTGTGATTTCTAAGGATTTTTATATTGTTAATGCCCCCAAAACCATGCCAAACAATGGAAGGGTCTATTCGACTTTTTGGATTTATCTGGATGTTTATGAATGATGGTCTTTGAGAGTCTTTAGGGGGTGTTATAGAGGTAACTGCCACATATTGGTCAGATGGGTTCAGGGCTGGGGGGTAATTAGGTATTTCAGGTTTGTATGTGCAAGTTAGAGGCTGTCAAATATACCTGACCTCCCAATTTCAATCCAAAATGGTTTGTTTGTTGTAGAAAGGAGAATGGAGAACGGACGAAGAAAGGAGAACGGACAGAAACAGAGAACACATCACCCCTGTCCTTCAAAACCTCCACTGGCTCCCCATAAAACAACGCATCCACTACAAGATCCTCCTCATCACCTTTAAAGCCCTCAATAACATGGCCTCCGATCCTCTGACTCCAACCTCCTTACTCCCATCACCAAATCCAAGCACCGTACCTCGGGGGACAGGGCCTTTGCCATCTCCGCCCCCACCCTCTGGAACTTTCTCCCCTCAGATTATATGCATGTCCCTAAGCCCCTTTCCTCCTGCTGCCCACTGTCACTTCATTACTACAGCCAATGTCAACAATGGAATAGCAGCAAGGCTTCTACATAGAAAGATGAAACCGTCCAGTTTCAGCAAGCCAACACGTCAGCATACAGAACCACTAAACATGTGTTAATAAAAATACACTATACTACAGACTTAACTCCATGTGGGCTTTATATTATAAGTATCATTGCTTTGTCCTGGACCACTGAAGTAAACCAAACTGCAACATGTATTCCCCATCTACGGAGGATTCCTGTTTCTGCTTCTATGGCTGATTATCTGTGCATTTGTGTGTGTAATTACTTTGGTACTGTATATGGTTTATCGACACGCCCCTCACAGATGTTTCAGAAAATGTATTCACCGGTATCTTCAGGAGTCTCATTGATAAATTCTACTGAGCCCATGTTACCTATTCATGGGCATTCTGCTTCCATCATAGTGCATTTTATTAAAGATATCCCAATTTTCAAGTCCGTACTTATATACTATTAGCCGAATATATTGTAATTGCAATAATAATAATAATAATAATAATATAAAAGGTGGGTCTTTATGGAGCAAGCAAACAGATACCACTACTAATAAGAAAGAGGAAATTCAGAAATAAATAAAATCTGACTTTTTTTTTCTTTAAGCTTACGGCAGCTTTCATGTAGATTTCCTGGTTCTAACATTGTTGGCTAAACTAATACAACTAGGTGACTTTTAATGAGAGTGCATGCTGGGATGAGAGAGGATGAGAGCCCATCCCATCCCAGAGCATGTGACCCAGGCTTGTTCTAAGTTACAAAGGGCTGGTGTGATTTGTCCTGCTCCTGGAGGGTAGCAGAGATGCACCAGAGCGACAGACAGTGACAGACAGAAAGCAGTAAGACGAGGGGGTCGGGGCTGAGCAGGCAAAAACGAGCTCTCTATCTGCTCCACAACAGCTGTTCAGCATCTGCTCCGTGCCAATCACAGCCCAGGGAACGAGAGCTGTACACCAGACAGGCACAAAGTGGGAGCAGGAGAATGCTTGAAGATGCCTAATGGGAAAGTGAGTGGGACTGAGAGTGCATAGAGATGCACATTAGGAACGAGGAAGTTAGGAACCAGCAACAACAGTGAGATAATGAGGAGATACATTGACAAATGTGTTAGATAAAGAGAAGATAATTTGAGTACACTTATATGATATATTCATAGGTTACTGTGTTGGGTTCTGTCAGGGGTTCTTTAAGGTACTGGACAGAATCAGTTACTACTAAAGTGACATACATACACCCATGTGTTGCTCAAAACGCACAGTAACCATTAAAGAGTGTAACAGGCAGAACATAGTTACAGCCTTATCCTCAAACCACAGTAATAAGACCATGTCAAATCAGAGCACATTTACAAGAACCTGTGCTTTACACCAAGGATTCTGGGGAATCAAGTGTATATAATACATTAGAAACAGTGATAAAAGTCAACTGTGTTCAAGGTGTCAGTCTGATCTACACTAAAGCTTTGTTCTTATTTGCCTGAACGATGCTTCAGTGTTTTCTCTGACATTGTCATGGAGCTCTGAACAAAGATTTATGAGTTTTTATCTTTTTCTTTTCAATACTTTTGCTCTGAGAGTATGAACTTGTGTTTCTGAGAAACTTCTTCAATTGAACTTTTTACTTCCCACTATTGACTTTTGTTATACTTTAGAAATGTGGCATCTTTTTAGTTTATCTGATGGTGGTGGTATCTGATAGAGCTCTATCAGAGGACAAAGGTGTCAGTGATTAGTAATGGGCTAAAAACATTACGAATGGTATTTTAAGTTCCAGCTCCACTTGCTAGCTATTGAAATATGTAGTTTGACCGTGTATGTAAACTCACTAAATACCACTATTTTTGTACACATAGCAGTAACAGTACCAATGTGGTTTTTACTGTCATTACTTGAGTAACTGTTTTTAAATGAAGATTCATAATTTACATTGTTTACTATAACACAAACCCCACGAGTAGACACACCTACACAGAGCGCATTATCACAGACCTTATGTTTCCTCAGTTGTTTGAATAATGCTGTGCAATAACCATTGATTAAATGGGGCTGTTGGGATTTGTCATGTCTTTCATTCAGATTCATTAAAATATATTACGTTTTCCCACAACTTACAGGATCTCTAAATGCATTTACGATGAAGAGAGTTACCTGTGATCTAATAAGCCAAATAAGGCTATATATCCGGATAAGCATTACATCAGACGAGTTGTTGTGAGACTGGCAGCTTGTTCCTGTTTAATTGGGAAACTTCATATTTTTAATTAGACACAGTCTTGCTCAGCTTGCACAATAGCTCCTCACCTGTGAGTCTTAATTACACAATGTCTTGCTCCAGGCACAGTTTAACTTAAATATAGAACACCAGGGGATAATAACAAGAGGCGTACTGGAAGCGTGTTGGAGTCCCCTAGCAAATCTCAAATAATGCTAAAACGGCTAAAACTACAAGAGAATTTACTTTACACTAGATCAACATGATTTAGACTTGTTTCTGTCACACCAGACAGTCTTTTACGATGATTGATGGAAAGTCAAGCTACAAAATTGAATTTCCAAATGAGATTAGGCCCATAGACTGAATACACTGGGGAATAATACAACATCACAGAAGGCACAAAAGAGAAAACTGGTGCTTTAAAATATAACCATCTGTAAACAGTCATTCTAAAAGACGGTCGGCAGGGACTGAGCTAGAGCAGGTTGTCCAATAGCTAGAAGGTTGGCAATTGAATCCCTGCACATTGCTGTTGTGTCCTTGGGCAAGACAACTTTACCTTGCCTGAATATATATGAATGTGGTTGTGTTGTAGTAGTAGTGGAGTCAGAGCTCGCCACCGTTGTGAGATTGTGAGTGAATAAATGATTACACATGAATGTATTCTTCCGCAGCAGCTGTCCTTTTTTGTTAAGGGTTAGGGTTAGGGTTAGGGTTAGGGTCACACTTTATTTCACATAGCCCCTATAAATACATTGTACGCACCTCATTAAGTACAATGTAATACACTGTGTAACAATCTGTAATAACATGTAACATTGTACATACAGAATGGTTAAGGTTGGGTACAATGTAGTTACAGTGTATTACATTGTACTTAATGAGGTAGATACAATGTAGTTACAGTGTATTACATTGTACTTATTAAATTTTTTGCCAGTATTCATTCATAACTGCTAACTTAACAGAAAGGGAAGACACAGCCATACGTTCACTGTCTCGCCAAAAGACAATCAGACTCTGCAAGTCACCAACAGCTGTATGTGGAGTCTCTACAAGTCACCAACAGCTATATGTGGAGTCTCTACAAGACACCAACAGCTATATGTGGAGTCTCTACAAGTCACCAACAGCTACATGTGGAGTCTTAGCTAAGTCTAAACATATTACAAAGCATCAACATCACTTGCACACAAATTGAATACAAAAAAAAAGGATGAAACACAAAACACAAAACAAAAATCGCTGCAAAAGTCTAAATACAACATCTGAATATACTTAGTTGTGCTGGGCTTGAGTATACCCCAAAACATCTTTATCAGGTCTATCAATTTGTGCTGTGCAAGCAAGGGCACACACTCATTATTTATGGCCAAGTGGTAAACTGTATTTCATAGCTGAGTTGTCAAATGTATTAGGTTGCAAAATGGGGAAAATTTATGGACCATCACTATCTGTAAACAATCAGTGAAATATGTTTATATTGTAACTTGGTACACCCAGACATATGCACTTCATTATACCGCCAGGATTTATGGCATTTTTCTCCTTCTCTGGAAAAATGGGTTGACTAACATGGTGCTCCAGAGTAGTGATTTGGGTATTGTCCACCAGGGGCGCTGTTATGCATATTTTAACATAGCTCCAGTCCCTCACAAATGTCATAAGCAAATCTCTGAGCAGTAAATTACTTAACATACATTAACAAAAGATCTATACAAAGATTGGATCAGGTCTAAACTAGGACTAAACCAGAACCTATATAAATAAACCAGTGTTAAAGCAAGTCTCAACTAGGACGAAACTATATTAAACCAGATGCCCATATTTAAACCATTAAACAGGCCTGAACCAAGGCTAAACCATAATAAAAATAGGCCTAAACCATGACTAAGCGGGGATACATTGTGTCTAAACCGGGTATAAACAATGACTAATCCATGTCTCAACAAAGACTAAACCCTTCAAAATCAAAAATGTTATGTTTTCATCAGTTTAAGCCAGCTCTTTTCTAAATCCTACAGATGTCCTTGCTGCCCACCAAAACTAACAGCCCAGTCCCAACAAGGTCAACTGGGGGCAAAGTTGTAGCCAAAGAGAATCCCATCTCCCCCTGAAGTTTCCTCCAACTGTCGGGGCTGGGGGCCATTGCCTGAGTTTGCCAGTGTCTCTTGATGCCGTGCCAGCGCTGCTTAGCTCTAGCTTTGGCTGTGACATTCCTCCTGGCAGAACAAGGCTGTGACTCGGGCGAGATTTTCAAATATTTCTCAAAGCCCCGATGAGCAAATTTATGGCTAATTAGTCACGAGGCTGCCATGGTTTATTAGCTGTGACAATAGCACGTCTACGGCTGACAGCCCGTCTCTCTGCTCTCTGTACATTCTGCTTCTATCTCCCATTCACCGCCGTCAGCAATGACATTACCACGAATGGAAGACATTATTAAAATAAATAATTCAGCTCCACATCTGTTATCTATTCACAGTAAACATTCCTCTCATCAGCGGCACTGTGGCGTGTGCTTCATGTGTTCTTTGTGCATTCAGACTCCCCAGAGCTCATTACAATGTGCACAGTTGTCACAAATATGAACACATGTAAAAATATGTACGTTATGTCCCTTTTTATGTCAAAAGAACGATAAGTGTGGCCTGCAGCTAGCCACATTTGCAAAAAACAACTAATATTCTAGGAAGCTTTACCATCCCACAATCCTCACCTTTAACAATCATATCTTGACAAACATGCTTCCTTTAGGACTGAAATGAAATCTCTATAAAGGTCTAATTTTTATCCCCAGTTATGATTGGTCAACGTCTTTCTGAAATAACTGGCAAGGGAAGGTATTGTTGCTCATTTTGCGGTGATTAAGTGTTTTAGGGGTGGAGAAAGCTGGCCTGAAAGTGAGACCTGCATTAGATGCAGCTTAAATTTTATGACAAAACAAAATGTGACCTATTTGTAAGGTCTCCCCTTCATGACAGTTTTTATGAATCATTCAATATAAAGTGAAATGACCTCTGGGGTGATTCTGCTGGACTTGTTGCAGTACAGTTTTACTTAGTATCACCATAAAAGTCAAATAAATCTGTAATAATGGTATTCGGACTCGTTCAGAGCTCTGACTGACAAGACTTCATTAAAGTCTTCATTTATCTTATTTATGAGCAAATTATATTTGTAATTAAGGCTTGTAATGTTGTACAGTATTTATTTGAACTTCTAAATGTCTTATCTCTGGCCATCAGTCTTCCTGCTTGTCTTTCATTTAGTCCCATCCCTCTCTCCACCGCTGTAGGCCCTGATAAAAAGCATATTAGTTGGACGAGAGTAGCTGCAACAGCCCTTGGCGACATGTGTTGGGCTGGGGACTTTAATTAAGAGACCCATTTATAGTTCCTTCTCATGCCCGAGCAGAGAGCTGCAGACTTCAGTTGTACCATTGCTCTGTCTACGTCTGTCATTGTCCGCCTCGTCTGTCTGCCTGTCTGCAGGGCCACACTGACCTTCTCAATGACCATAATGAGAAGATCCTCAAGGCCTGGATTCCTTTGGACTGACACTAAACTGAACTAAAATAGGAGAAGCTTTCTGCGCACACGGTTACAACATGCAGTATGAATAGACCAATTTTCAACAATGAGCATTTCTACCATAACGTGTTGTCAGCAATGTACCTGATAATGTTTCAAATACCATAAATACCATTTTTACCCAGCGGTATCAGTAAAAGTACCGTATAAACAGAGCTGTCAAACATCAACATAATTCATATAAAGAAGACTTTAAAACCCTGTGTACCCAATTTTCAAAATGTTCTTCCTTGTCTTTGAAGTATTGTCGATATCACAATGTATGTACCATTTTCCCATAAAACTCACTAAATAAATAAACCATAGAAGCATGTCTTAATCTGATGTAGAAGCAATACAATCACTGACACAAATACTACTAAAGGGTGAATTGTTTTGTCAATGCTTTTTGGTAATGCATTTAACAGTAAGATATTAAGCGATCGACCATTCTTCCTCAAAGACTAAAGTGTAAATCATTATCATTATAATTATATGTCTCTAGAATGTCATATTTTGGGGGTTTTATGTCTCCTTAGTTGAGTCTGGCCTGGACTCTGGGTGGTATGAGTGCTGTGGTTAGTGCATTAGTAATGAATCTGAATGGCAGTGCTATATATTAGGATGAAGTGTCCTATGGCGATGAGGGGGGGAACTATAACAATGACATGGATGATAAAACTTTAGCCCAACTCCTTTTCTAATCACGCCCAGTATGAAATTTAATTACAATGAGAAATGATTTATATGCTGTTCACAATGCCCTGTGGAGTTCCTTACTTCATAAAGGCTTTGCAATACTATCTATGCATGGATAAGGTTAAAATGATCCTCCTCATTCAAATAGCAGCCATTCATAACCATTAATGCGTCCGGTGGTTTCAAAGCATTGCCGTTACATCTTCTCTGATCAAACACACACGACAAACATTGTGTTTTTACTGAACAAACAGTGCTGTCTGTAAATCGAGAAACAAAGAGACAAAGAGAGGCGGATTAAGAGGACAAATTAGCATGGAATTACAAATATACTTAAATGGGAATTGTAAAGAAATTCACTATTTACATGTTTTATTCAACACGCCTCGGGGCTGTTCAGTTTGTTTATGGGAGCACACATTAGTTTCTCATAAGAATAGATAATGGTAGAAGAGCAAAGGCGGGGAGAGCTGACAATTGAGAAGAAAATACAGTTGTATCATTTGACTGTGGGATACAGCGTAAAGCCGACATATGTAGGTCACTATCAAGCATTTCAGACACACCGGGTCTATCTGTGTTTAAAGATAGACATGTACATCTCAATTTCACAGAAATTAATTTCACAATAATTCATTTGCAACTGTGCTAATTGATACAAGCAGTGCTTTCAATCTTAACTTAACCTTTAGACATCTAACGCGTCTATATTGATTATTAAGTGACGTGCAGAAAAGACTAGCTTATCACCAACTATCATAGTCAATCAATGATTTGTTTATAATTTGTGCAGACTATGTAGAATGATAAGAAGATAATTGCACTAACCTTTGTTGGACTGTACTGTGCATATGTAGCAGCTTGAGTATGACACCAGTGACAGCCACAACTCTGATCAAGAAGGACTGAGGCCTCCAACACAGTGCCCCCACTGCAGACGGTCAGGCCAGTTTTCACTTTTGCTCCCAGCTGAGCAGAGTGGAGCTGCCACTGAGCGACAGGACGTGATGTCAGAGGTGAGCCAAAATTAAACGGATATTCGGCCTACTGCCACACATATATCAACATCTGTCTGTCCATATATAGAGTATGAATCATCTCACAGCTGATACTCAAACATGTCATTCACTCTCTTCATTGATGTAACTAATGTATTAATGCATTTTGCCAAATGATCTGGATGAATTCCCCATAAACCTAAACATACACAATAGGCTAATTCTCAAGCTACATCCACTTTGATCCTGCAGATGTTTTTTGGGCCTTGCACAGAGGTTATCTCACAGACAGTTAGCCCCAGCAGCATTGAAGGAATGGGTCAAGTTCAGCTGAAGATGCAGTAGACAATAAAGACTTGCCTTAAGCACTAAATGCAGCACCTATAACTGAAAATAGTGTATGAAAAATGTGAATGCATCTATGGGTCAAATAGAAAAACTGTCAATCAGATGCTCATCAAGGATCCAGGCCAAAAACAGTACAAAATATATTAATCTTCAATAAACGGGTTATGTATTAAGATGTTTGACTATTAAAACAATGATACTGTGAGTATATCATGGTTGGTTTGGTCAAGGTGATCATACCATGGTTGGTTTGGTCAAGGTGATCATACCATGGTTGGTTTGGTCAAGGTGATCATACCATGGTTGGTTTGGTCAAGGTGATCATACCATGGTTGGTT